>JARQOC010000003.1:466583292-466644896 GCA_033576535.1 Allobates femoralis
ATCTGAGACACATTCACTATCATCTGAGACACATTCACTATCATCTGGGCACTTTCTCCATCATCTGAGGCACTTTCTCTATCATCTGAGGCACTTTCTCTATCAACTGAGGCACATTCACTATCATCTGAGGCACATTCACTGTCATCTGAGGCACTTTCTCCATCATCTGAGCACTTTCTCCATCATCTGAGACACATTCACTATCATCTGAGACACATTCACTATCATCTGAGACACATTCACTATCATCTGAGGCACTTTCTCCATCATCTGAGGCACATTCTCTATCATCTGAGGCACTTTCTCCATCATCTGAGACACATTCACTATCATCTGAGGCACATTCACTATCATCTGAGGCACTTTCTCCATCATCTTAGGCACATTCTCTATCATCTGAGGCACTTTCTCCATCATCTGAGACACATTCACTATCATCTGAGGCACATTCACTATCATCTGAGGCACATTCACTGTCATCTGAGGCACTTTCTCCATCATCTGAGACACATTCACTATCATCTAAGGCACTTTCTCCATCATCTGAGGCACATTCTCTATCATCTGAGGCACTTTCTCCATCATCTGAGGCACTTTCTCTATCATCTGAGGCACTTTCTCTATCATCTGAGGCACATTCACTATCATCTGAGGCACATTCACTATCATCTGAGGCACTTTCTCCATCATCTGAGGCACTTTCTCCATCATCTGAGGCACTTTCTCTATCATCTGAGGCACATTCACTATCATCTGAGGCACTTTCTCCATCATTTGAGGCACATTCTCTATAATCTGAGGCACTTTATCATCTGAGGCACATTCACTGTCATCTGAGGCACTTTCTCCATCATCTGAGACACATTCACTATCATCTGAGGCACTTTCTCCATCATCTGAGGCACATTCTCTATCATCTGAGGCACTTTCTCTATCATCTGAGGCACTTTATCATCTGAGGCACATTCACTATCATCTGAGGCACTTTCTCCATCATCTGAGACACATTCACTATCATCTGAGACACATTCACTATCATCTGAGGCACTTTCTCCATCATCTGAGGCACTTTCTCCATCATCTGAGGCACTTTCTCTATCATCTGAGGCACTTTCACTGTCATCTGAGCCTCAGATGATATTAGTGGAAGTGCCGCAGATTCTGAGGCACCTTCACTATAATATGAGGCACTTTCTCTATCATCTGAGGCACTTTCTCTATCATCTGAGGCACTTTCACTGTCATCTGAGACACTTGTTTGTGTTTGACTGGGGCTGTGTGGCTGGGGCTGCGTGGCTGGCTGTGTGTGGCTGACTGTGTGTCTGTGTGTGGCTGGGGCTGCATGGCTGTGGCTGGCTGACTGTATGTCTGTGTGTGGCTGGGGCTGCGTGGCTGTGTGTGGCTGACTATATGTCTGTGTGTGGCTGAGGCTGCGTGGCTGGGGCTTGATGGCTGTTTATGTGGCTGGTTGTTGCTGTTTGTGTGGCTGGCTGTGGCTCTGTGTGTGTGGTTGGTTGGCTGTGTCTGTGTGGCTGGCTGGCTGTGGCTGGCTGGCTGTGGCTGTGTGTGTGTGGCTGGCTGTGTGGTTTGCAGTGTGTTTGTGTGTGGCTGGCTATGGCTGTCTATGTTGCTTTCTCTGTGGTTGTGTGTGGCTGTCTATGTGGATGGCTGTTTGTGTGTGGCTGTCTGTGTCTGTGGCTGGTTTTTGCTGTGTGTGTGGCTGTTTATGGCTGTGGCTGTATGTGTGTGGCTGTGTGTCTGTGTGGCTGGCTGTGGCTGTGTGTGGCTGGCTGGATGTATGGTTGGCTGTGTGTCTTTGTGTGGCTGGCTATGGCTGTCTATGTTGCTGGCTCTGTGGCTGTGTGTGGCTGTCTTTGGCTGTGTGTGTGGCTGGCTGTGGCTGTATGTGTGTGGCAGGCTGCGTGTGTGTGGCTGTGTGTCTGTGTAGCTGGCTGTTTGTGTGTGGCTGGCTGTTGCTCTGTGTGTGGCTGGCGGTGGCTGTCTATGTGGCTAGCTGTTTGTGGCTGGCTGTGTTTGGCTGGCTGTGGCTGTGTGGTTATGTGGCAGGCTTTTTGTGTGTGGCTGGCTGTGGCTGTCTATGTGGCTGGCTGTTTGTGCAGCTGGCTGTGGCTGTGTGGCTGTTGTGGCTGGCTGTATCAGTGTGTGGCTGTCTATGTGGCTGGCTGTTTGTGGCTGGCTGTGGCTGTATGTGTGACTGGCTGTGTGTGTGGATGGCTGTGGCTATGTGGCTGGTGGCTGTCTATATGGCTGTATGTGTGTGGCTGGCTGTGTGTGGCTGTCTATGTGGCTGGCTGTGTGTGGCTGTCTATGTGGCTGGCTGTGTGTCTGTGTGTGGCTGGCTGTAGCTGTGTGTGTGTGGCTGGCTGTGGCTGTGTGGCTGACTGCGTCTGTGGCTGGTTGTGTGGCTGGCTTTGGCTGTGTGTGGCTGTCTATGTGGCTGGCTGCGTCTGTGTGTGGCTGGCTGTGGCTGTCTATTTGGCTGGCTGTGTGGCTGGTGGCTGTCCATGTGGTTGGCTGTATGTGTGTGGCTGTATGTGGGTGGCTGGCTGTGTGTATGTGGCTGTGTGTGTGTGGCTGTCCATGTGACTGGCTGTGTGTGGCTGGCTGTATGTCTTTGTGTGGTTGGCTGAGGCTGTGTGGCTGTCTGAGGCTGTGTGTGTGGCTGGCTGTGTGTGTATGTGGCTGACCACTGCAACCCCACAATCCTGAGAAATGGAGCTTTGAAGAGCACCATGTAAATGGAGCTGTGGTTGATTATTCCTTTTGCTGCACCATTCACATGTGGCTCTTCAAATAACTCTTTTAAGAAAGTGGTGAGGTTCATGACAACGTAAAAGCAACATTTACGGATGGGGGCTGATGGGTTATATAGTGTGTGGGCTGGTGTGGCCTGTTTTCCAGCGCTGCTTTTTGGTCCCAGTCCGGCCCTGGGCTCCACTCACACACATCCGGCTATAAAACAAGTCTTTCCAGGACAGAGAAGGAGGGTGGGCTTTTTCAAATTGTCACAACATTGAACATCTTGCAGGGTCCCACAGAGAGAGCCTAACTTTCATTCTGCTCTCCCTGTGGTACCAGCTCCCATTGTTTACTCAATGGAGCCTTCAATTTATATGAGATCAATAATGATTATGGATGTGCCCAAGCACCTCGCCAGCACTCAGTGCTTGCCGAACATCCCGAGCACCGAGTACCTGCGAGCATGCTCGCTCATCACTAGTCCTAATTGGTGTGTGCCAAAGTACATTTCTGTAACTTCTCTATTTTTACATCTGAGCACCATTACGGTGAGCCACACTTCATCTGAATATAGTGCTTCTTGTAGTCCAAAAAATACGGTGTATATATATATAGATTAGTGATGAGCGAATCCTAAATAACTCGGAATCGCTTGACTCTAGCTAGTCCGAGCCCAGGACTCGCTACTCGTTGCGAGTCTAGCGAGTCCAATGTTAATGAATGGAGAAGCGAGTAATAGCGAGTAGTGTGCGATTTACAAATCACAGATGTGTCTCGGAAGCTTCAGCCTGAAGCAATCCTAGTTTTGCCATTGATTTGCATTGGACTCCTTTACTTTTCAAGTAATCGCTGGGAAACTCGCACAGATAAGAGTCCTGTCTGCTCTGTGTGCTGGCTGCCGCAGCTCCAGGGTCCTAGAGCCCGCCTGCTGCCTGATGTAGCAGAGCTGAGATTGTTCTCAGTCTGCTCATTCCCTGTGCATAGACATCTATATCTATGCACAGGGATGTAGCAGAGAGGACATCGCGTTTTGGACTGCGTCGGACGGAAGAGGATTTTTTTAATTAAGATGGAGTCCCTAATGGCTTTTTTTTTATTTCTAATAAAAAATTTTCTCTGTGTTGTGTTTTTTTTTAAACAATTTAATAGAAATTCATGGCGGTCATGTCTAATATTGGCGTGACCGCCATAAATTTCGGGCTTAGGGCCAGCTGATAATACAAAGCTGGCCCTAACCTCTTTATTACCCAGCGTGCCACCGCCACCAGGGCCGCTGGAAGAGCGGGGTTCAGCGCCAGAGGATGGCGCTTCAATGAACGCGCCATCTTCTGGGCCGGCTGCGGGCTGCAATTTGCAGCGGGGGGTGCCCAGAAAGCTTGGGCATCCCAGCCCCCAGTTGCTTAGCTGTACCTGGCTAGACATAGAAATTGCGCGGAGCCCCACGCATTTTTTTTAAATTATTTCATGAAATTCATGAAATAATAAAAAAAAGGGCTCCCCTATATTCTTGTGTCCGGCCAGGTACAAATAGGCACCTGGGGGTTGGGGGCAGCCCGTCGCTGCCTGCTGGATCCGGCTGGTTCCAGAAATACGGCGAAGCCCATGTAATTTTTTTTCTGAAAAATCAATAAAACAATCCTAAAAAAGGGACTGCATCTTTATTAACCCCTCGCCCATGGTCCAGGGGTTAATAAAGATGCAGTCCCTTTTATTTACATTGTTTTATGGATTTGTCAGAAAAAAATTTCACGTGGGCTTCGCCGTATTTCTGGAACCAGCCGGATCCAAATTGCAGCCCGCAGCCGCCCCAGAAGATGACGCGTTCATTGAAGCGCCATCCTCTGGCGCTGAACCCCGCTCTTCCAGCGGCCCTGGTGGCGGTGGCACGCTGGGTAATAAAGGGGTTAATACCAGCTTTGTTATACAAGCTGGTATTAAGCCCGAGATTCTTAATGTCAGGCCACGTTTGACCCGGCCACTAAGAATCTCCAATAAAGGGTTAAAAAAAACAACACAGAGAAAAATTTTATTTGAAATAAAAAAAAGCCATTAGGGACTCCATCTTTAATTAAAAAAATCCTCTTCTGTCCGACGCAGTCCAAAACGCGATGTCCTCTCTGCTACATCCCCTGTGTATAGATATAGATGTCTATGCACAGGGAATGAGCAGACTGAGAACAATCTCAGCTCTGCTACATCATCTCTGTGAGCAGGCGGGCTCTAGGACCCTGGAGCTGCGGCAGCCTGTACAGAGAAGACAGCTGGACTCGGCTTGCAAAGTAACAGCAGTTACTTTGCGAGTTTCCCTGCTATCACTGGCACAGTAGCCGAGTCTAATGCAAGACAATGAAAAAATAGTTGCGCCACACTGTGAATAATGGTGAGAAGGGTGGGTGACAAAATCCCCTGCTCACCTGATTCTGTTGTGCCGACCGCACAACAGGTTGAAGAGCTATGAGGGGCTGCTGGTGCTCACGTCGGCTCAGAGCTCATTGTGGTTCATGTGAACCGCCGGTGTCCGGTACACGTGACCGCTATGGGAGGGTATTGATGTCGGGTCTGTGATTTCCTAGTGCCAAGCTGCAGTTAATCACGCTTCCCAGCAAGGGAGAATAGTATGACCGAAAATAAAAGGTGATATAGATTCAGCGCTCAGGCAAGGAACAGGGCTCTGTTATAGCATAAATTACCTTTAGGTTTTATTGAATCGGTGTGAGAATCCAGTATCCACAACGCGTTTCGACGCAGCAGGCGTCTTTATCAAGTGATTCAAAGTGAATCACTTGATAAAGACGCCTGCTGCGTCGAAACGCGTTGTGGATACTGGATTCTCACACCGATTCAATAAAACCTAAAGGTAATTTATGCTATAACAGAGCCCTGTTCCTTGCCTGAGCGCTGAATCTATATCACCTTTTATTTTCGGTAATGCAAGACAATGGCAATCCTAGTTTTGTCAGCGTTTGCCATTGATTTGCATTGGACTCGTGCGAGTAAACGCTGGGAAACTCGCAGAGTACCGAGTCCTGCGAGTCCCTTACTACTCGCCGAGTAACGAGTCCTAGCGAGTAGATTCGCCCATCCCTAATATAGATATGAATTAAATAATAGAGTAAGTCAGCTCACCCCTTCTCTGTCATCCTCCTTCGTTCTGCATTCTTCCCCTGAACACGGATTTGCCTTTAGCTCCAGGCAGATTGAAGATGAGTCAGGCCGGCAGTGAAGAGGTTACTCGGAACTGGGATTGTGGGGGAGGGAATCACGGCTGGTCGGTTCCCGGTTCTGTGCCCTGGGCACTCAATGGCTGATGGGGTGTGATGATGATGATGATTATACGTGACGCCTGTGGTACCTGGTAATGTGGTTACAAGCGCTGCAGCTGGCCACTGAGGTGATAGTGAAGCAGCTTTGGTAGTACAGCTCCTCTCAGGTGGAGCTTTACCTCAGGGCAGCGGGGTGGATGAGAGGAGTCGTAGTAGCGGTTCTGCTCTGAACGCTGCAGACGGTGGCAGGGAATCAGGCATGAACACACACAATAGTTCGGTACCGTTTAATTGATGTCCGGTAACAGGCATGGTCCAGGAGTGGCCGGTGCAGTTTGGGATGTCCACCTTGGAGAGTTGTGAGGCCTCCTCTGCCAGTGTGTGATGTTTGGGGAAAGTTCTGCCTGGAGCTGAACCTGCCGCTCTTTCTCCCTCTCTCTAGGGATGCTGCTCCACACCTGACGATGATTACATTTCTGTGGGGATCCCTATTCTCTTCTTGAGTCCCCTGGTCCTATGCTTGGTCAGGTTTGGGGTATTGTTTTCTATAACTCCAGAGGAATTAAATCCTCCTGGTCTGTCCAGGCTTTCTCTGCTACAACTGGATCAATAGCAGCTTCAGACTCCGGAGTCCGAGTGAGCTAAATAGATACCAGCTGTGTTCCCTTTTTCTGTTCTTCCTACTCTCTCACTGGCCTCCGTCCCTCTCCCTGGCACGCTGCACAGCTAGGGTCAGTCTTTCCTGGTTCTGAGCCTGACTTGGTCCCAGCAACCATCTCCTTCTAGTACCTTCTCCTGTACTCGTCAACTACCACTTTAGTACCTTCTGCCTTACTGGACAGAACTCTATGACTGAACTTAACTCTTCACTGCAGACTGCAGACTGACTGAACTCGCTCCTCCCTCAGACCTGGATCTTTATAAGGGATCTTTCCTAAGGCAGCAAGTAGAGCTCCCCCTCTCAGGCCTGGGGTGAAAGGTGTTGTGTGCTGTGTGTGCCAAGGTGTACATCCTTCCCTGCATTGGCATGTCATGTGGCAATCCATGCAGGGGTGACACATTGATAATACAGAAAGTGGTGTGATGAATCCAGCAACTGTGGGCAATAGATTTTTTTTTTTAAACATCCAGTTTATTTTGTACACATTAAAATACGGTGCTGCGTGTTGCAGCCTCAGAGCTAGGCTTTAGGAACAACAATCCTACACGTTTCAGCTATAGGAAGTATAATTCATGTATAACATTTAATTAAAAAAAAAAGAATCTTTATATTTCCTCTTTCGTGCTAGGGGGGCTAATTAATTAGTGATGTCATTAATTAGAAGGTAGGAACTCCCTTAATTTGCATACTAGAAGTGCAGACTTGTGCAGATACATGGAGATTAGATACAAAAACTGTGTATATTAATAGAATGCATAGGGAAAAAATATAAACATACAATAGTTAACACAGAATAATAAATACATCATAAATTAGCATAAATACTGTACACAAGATTATTCATGAATATTGCAGGATTAGGTCCTGTCTCCCATTTAATCCATTTGGTGATCTGGTATTGAGTTTAAAAATCCAGTAAGATACACCATTAAGAATTTTCTTTTTTATGTCCCCATTCCTTAGGCCGGCTTCACACCACGGTTTAATCCTATCTGGGGCTGTCAGGGATGAACCTGACAGCCCCGGACTGGAACAGCACACAGAACCGGAGGGCTAATATGCCCTACGGTCCGGTGTGCAGCTGCCACTGCTGATAGTTCAGGACCGCAGCTCGCGGGTAACTAGCCGCAGTCCTGAAATTACATCAGCGTACAGCAGCAGGTGTCCGGCTCCTGGATACTCCCGGATCGGGGAGGAACCGGGAGGAACCGGGAGAAGCCAATTTGAGGCGATTTTTCTCCCTGGACACAAAAACGTTGCTAACGGCCTTAGGCTGGCTTCACACTGCAGTTTCTTCCCTAATCAGGTTCGATCAGGTTTGTGTGCCAAAACCAGGAGTGTCTCCAAAACTCAGAACAGGTGTCAATATTTCAATTATAGTTTATCTCTTGCAAGTTCCTCTCCTGGTTCCTCTCATGATTTTGGCACACAAACCTGATCGAACCTGATCAGGGAAAAAACTGCAGAGTGAAGCCAGCCTTATAGGTTTAAAGACTTTTTCAATACCCATAAATCTGAAATTAGAAGTGTCACTATTATAACAGGATCTAAAGTGCCGCGATACTGCTGACACATTAACTGCATTCACATTAGTGGTATCTGATAAGTGTCTCCTAATGCGTTTTCTTAGCGGTGCAACAGTGCAATGCAGTAAACTCAATCTGATATATCACTTTGGAGGTATTTCAGCTAATGAAGTGTTTAAAATGAGCACTTCTACGGTGCTATTAGATGTTAAGGTTTTACTTTTAGTAGCATAACCACAGGCAGTGTACTGGGCATGACCACAGTCAGAAAAAACCTGTGCAGGACAACCAAGTACGTTTACTACGTGTGCTATCACTCAATAATAAACTGGATGAAAGCAAACTTGCCAGGGTACTGGCAAGTTTTGGTACAAATCTGACAGAATTTTCCCTCAGGACATTACTGAAAATTGTATCTTGACACAGAATGAGTAGATACTTTTTTATGATGTCCACTATCTACTATATAATTGCCGTAGGCAAAATCTTGTCGGACCCCGAAATCGCCGTGGCTATGTCACTATGTGACGTCACCACGCGCGAGCAATGGCCGCGAAGCGGCCATTGCGAGTCGCCGGCCGAAAATAGAACCAGAGGCTCGGCCACAAACTTAGCGATTTACCGCTGAGGTAGCGCGAGCAATGGCCGCGAGGCCATTGCGAGTCGCTACCTCAGCTGCCGCACCTGCCGCAAGTCCCACTATACTTTCAATGGGGATTCATTGCGAGGCGCTGTGTAGCGCGAGCAATGGCCGCGAGGCCATTGCGAGTCGCTACCTCAGCCGCCGCACCTGCCGCAAGTCCCCCTATACTTTGTATGGGGATCCATTGCGAGTCGCTGTGTAGCGCGAGCAATGGCCGCGAGGCCATTGCGAGTCGCTACCTCAGCTGCCGCACCTGCCGCAAGTCCCACTATACTTTCAATGGGGATTCATTGCGAGTCGCTGTGTAGCGCGAGGTTGCGGTAATCCCCATAGAAAGTATAGGGCGAGTTGCTACTTTGTGTTCTAAGACCCTTACAACATAATAGTTCAATTTTCCTTAAATGATATCAACCATACAAATATATGTAGTTGGTGTAAAGATGTCATTGGAATAATTGGATTATTATTTGAAAATCTTAAAATAAATTTAAAAATAATCTAGACACCCGATGCATTTGCATCGGGCTCACAGCTAGTGTCCTTATATTGGGGAGAAAATTCCATTGTGAGATGGAGCCCGATGCTCTTTGACATCAAGATGGGGGTGTGCTCTGTGTTACTGGGAATGGCGACTGTCTCTCTTGTTTTTTCACCCTCACTCAATGATCCCCCTGTGCTGCCTTTCTGCCTTCCCCCGGTTGCTCTCTGCCCCCATGTGCTGCCTCTTTTTCCTTCACTGTGCTGCTTCTCTGACCCTCACTGTGGTCCCCCTCTGCACCCCACTATGGTCCCTCTCTGCCCCCACTGTGGTCCCTCTCTGCCCCCCCATGCACTCTC
Organism: Allobates femoralis; assembly: GCA_033576535.1. NCBI lineage: Eukaryota > Metazoa > Chordata > Amphibia > Anura > Aromobatidae > Allobates > Allobates femoralis. Next base: position 466,592,986 of record JARQOC010000003.1, read on the forward strand.
TGGGCCCCCCATGTGCACGCTCTTGGTCCCACCCCTTTGGTCACTCTCAGGCCCCCCCTTTGTTGCCCTCTGCCTTTCACTGTGCTGCCTCTCTGCCCCACAAGGTCTCTCTCTTACCCTATGTGGTCCCTCTCGTCCCCTCCTCCCGTGCACTCTCTACCTTCCACGTGCACACTCCTGGGTTCCCCTGCGGTTGCTCTCTGGGGCACAGTTCCTTATCACAGGCTGTGGCTATGGGCTGAGTGGTGTGTGGACCAAGCGGTGAGCGCGTGCAGGTGAGTGAGTGTGGGCTGAGTGGGGATGAGTGAGTGTGTTCTGAGGGGAGGGTGAGTGCATGGGGTGGAGGGAATGGTGAGTGTGGCAGGGGGGTGAGCTACTGTGGTCAGAGGGGGGGTTAGCGAGTGTGGACAGATGGGGGGTGATCGAGTGTGGTCGAGGGGGTGAGCAAGTGCAGGCAAAAGGGGGTAAGTGAGTGCGGGCGAGGGGAGAGAGTGTGACCAAATGAGAGGTGAGCGAGTGTGGCCAGATGGGGTTGAGCAAATTCAAGCTGAGGGGGTGAGTGTGGGCTGAAAGGGGGTGTGAGTGCGAGCTAAGGGGAGTAAATGCAGGCTGAGGAGGGTGAGTGAGTGGCGGGTGAGTAAGTGCAGTTAAGGGGCTGAGTGAGGGCAGGTTGAGGGGAGTCAGAGAGTGCAGGCTGAGTGGTGTGAGTACAGGCTGAGGAGGGTGAGTGAGTGCAGGCTGAGGGGGCTTAGTGGGTGCAGGCTGAGGGAAGTCAGTTGGTGCAGGTTGAGTGGGGTCAGTGAGTACAGGCTGAAGGGGTCAGTGAGTGCAGGCTGAGGGTGGTCAGTGAGTGCAGGCTGAGGGGGAGGAGTGTGGGCTGAGGGGGATGAGTGCAGGCTAAGGGGGGTGAGTGAGTGGGTGCAGGGAGTAAGTGACTGAAGGCTGAGGGGGTGAGTGCAGGCTGAGGGGGGTGAATGATTTGGTAAGTGAGGGTGGCTGAGAGGGTAAGTGAGTGCAGGCTGAGGGGTGTGACCAAGTGCAGGCTGAGGAGGGGTCAGTGAGTGCAGACTGAGGGGGATAGGTGGATGCAGGCTGAGGGGGGTCAGTGAGTGCAGACAGAGGGGGTGAGTGAGGGGGCTGGGGGTGAGTGAGTGAGCAGTGAAGGGGAAAGTGAGTACAGGCTGAGTAGGGGGTAAATGCAAGCTGAGGGAGGTGAATGAGTGCAGGTTGAGGGGGAGTTGAGGGGGTAAGTAAGTGCAGATTGAAGGGGTAAGGAGTACAGGCTGAGTGGAGGGTGTGAGTGCAGGCAGAGGGGGTGAGTGCAGGCTGAGGAGGAGTGAGTGAGTGCTGGCTGAGGGGGTAAGTGAGTGCAAGCTGAGGGGGTAAGTGAGTTCAGGCTGGGGGTGAGTTAGTAGGGGCTGGGGGAAGAGTACAGGCTGAGGGGGCTGAGGGAAGATCAGTGAGTACAGGCTGAGGGGGTGTCAGTGAGTACAGGCTGAGGGGGATTATCAGTGAGTGCAGACTGAGGAGGGTGTTCAGTGAGCACAGGCTGAGGGGGGTCAGTGAGTGCAGGCTGAGGTGGGGTCCGTGAGTGCAGGTTGAGGCGGGGTAAGTGAGTGCAGGCTGAGGTGGGCTAAGTGAGTGCAGGCTGAGGGGGGTCAGTGAGTGCAGGTCTCAAGTTTACAAAATATAAAGTGGGAAAAATGTTTTTTGTGGTTAACATGTGATATCATAAATGTATACTCCTCAATACTACATCACATTGCTTTAGACAGCTTTTTTGAAAAAACATAGTACCTACCTAGATGAGACTCAATCGTTTATTGTACAAGCCACAAGTTTTTTGCTTACACATAATTATTTTCCATTTGACAACAGCTTTTTCTTACAAAAGTGCAGTGTAAGCATGGAGGGAAAATTCTCCCCATCCTAAGTAAACGTTGTGGTAGCCATATTTGAAGAACAGTTTATTTTCAATAAAAAAATATATTTTTTTTGGACAAAATTTATTTTTTTGGGAGATACATAGACGATTTAGTATTAATCTGAATGGGTACAGAAGAGGAGGCAGTAATGATCATTAACTACATCAACATTAACCTTTTCAATTTAAAATTTACTCATGCCTTCAGCAAGGAAGAACTTAATGACGTGGAAGTCACCTTGAAAGGTAATAATGATATTATAAGTATGTTTCCATACTGAAAAAAAAAAGTAATTCAATTTTAAATGCTGATTCCTGCCATCCACGTCATGTGATTAAAGATATTCTGTAAGGTGATTATATTAAAACCAAAAGAAAAATTGTTCTCAGAATGAGACTTTTCCTATTGAAGCTGATAAAATAAAGAAACGCTTGCAGCATAGAGGCTACAAGACCTGGAGTCTGAATAGGACCCAAAAACATTGCCAGCAATATGGTTAGAAAAATCTTATTACAAGAAAATAATATTAATAAAAATATCTTGACGAGTTCAAATAATATTACATTCACAACAGAATTTTCTCCCCAATATAAAGACATAGTGAACATCATAAAAAAGTATCTACCCATTCTGAATCATGATACAGTTTTCAGTAATGTCCTGAGAGAAAATTCTGTGAGATTTGTATCAAAGCGTGCCCCTGCCCTGGCAACTCTGCTTTCATCCAGTTTATTATTGAGTGATAGCACACATAGTAAATGTACCTGGCTGTCCTACATGGGTGTTTATGGCTTTGGTCATGCCCAGTGCACTCCCTGTGGTTATGCTCTTAAAAGTAAAACCTTTACATCTAAGGGCCCTTTCACATCAGCGTTTTTTTCAAATCGCGTCAGATGCAGTGAAAAAAACGCATCTGCCGCGATTACCGCATACCGGCTGCACTTGCGGCACGGTTGCGGCGCGGTTGCGGTAAACACCATACAAGGTATAGGCGGACTTGCGGCAGGTGCGGCAAGTGCGCTTTTGGCACTTGCGGCAGGTGCGGCCGTGAAAAAAAACGCGGCTGACAGCATTTTTTTCGCGGCCGCACCTGCCGCAAGTGCCAAAACCGCATTTGCCGCACCTGCTGCAAGTCCGCCTATTACTTGTATGGCGTTTACCGCAACCGCACCGCAAGTGCAGCCGGTATGCGGTAATCGCGGCAGATGCGTTTTTTTCACTGCATCTGCCGCGATTTGAAAAAACCGCTGATGTGAAAGGGCCCTAATAGCACCGGAAAAGTGCTCATTCTGAAAAAATTCATTACCCTCTTCCTGGCCTTTGACGGTGTACAACATCATGAAAGTCGGTGACGTCATTGGCATTGTACACTGTCATGGCAGTTACCGCGGCACCGTTGCCGCAGTAACCACCATCAGGCACCGGTGTTTTGTGATTTTTATCACAAAACATCAGGCATTGATGTCAGAAGGGTGGATTCCCCACCCCCACGATTGCTCTCATTGGCTGTTTGACCTGTCAATCACAGTGATCATCCACTCCAGCTTTCATAGGCCCTTTCATAGGATGGAGCTCTGGAGGGGGCATTAATCTTCCCCTCCACGCTGATGGGGAGTGATGTGATGGGATCACTCCTCCCATCAGCTGTATGGTGGCGGTGCAGACCCGCATGAGCCTGCCCGCCATCTGCTTGTGCCCCTCTGTTCCTCTGCAGCCTGATTTTCGTGTATAGAGATCAGGCTGCATAGGAGCCATCTCACAGCTGAGCACAGCGATCTGCTATATGATTGCTGTGCCCGGGCTCTGTCACCCCCTCTTATGATCACAGCACTTAGGATCCGGGAAGAGGAAGCGCGCTATCACTTACCTCTCCCCGCTGTGATCGGCTCAACATAATATAATTACAATGAGTCGATCACCATGGTAACCCGACATTGCCATGGCAATGTTAGGTCACCTGACCCAAGCCTTAAAGATCATGCGAGCTTTGAGACTTGGGTTTGCCACAGTGATGGTGCACTGTATGACAATGATCTGCCATACAGTGCACCATCACTATGACAAAAGGCTACAACAAGAGGACACTTGATCCCTTGTTGTAGTCTTTTGTCATAGTGATGGTGCACTGTATGGCAGTGATCTGCCATACAGTGCATCATGACTATGACCTCAGAGACTAAAACAAGGGATTAGGTATCCTCTTGTTGTAGTCTCAGGGGTCACAGTGATTATGCACTGTATGGCAGATCATTGCCATACAGTGCACTATCACTGTTACCCCAGAGACTACAACAAGAGATCAAGTGTCCTCTTGTGGTTTATGACCACATATAAGGTATCAGTGTACTCAGGATAACTTGCCCAACAAATTTTAACATCCATTTTACCCTGTTGCCCCATGTGAAAATAAAAAAAATTGATGCTAAAAGAAAATGTTTGTGAAAAAAAAGTACTTTTTCATTTTTACATATCAATGTGTGAAGAATCTGGGGATTCAAAGTGTTCACTATGCATCTATGTAAGTTCCTTAGGGGGTCTAGTTTCCAAAATGGGATCACTTGTGGGGAGCTCCAATGTTTAGGCACACAGAGGATCTCCATACACAACATGGTGTCCGCTGATGCAGCTAATTTTCCATTCAAAATGTCAAATGGCGCATCTTCCCTTCCGAGCCCTGCCGTGTGCCCAAACAGTGATTTTCTACCACATATGAGGTATCACTGTATTCAGCAGATATTTTACAACAAATTTTAAGGTCCTTTTTATCCTTTTACCTTTGTGAAAATACAATAATTGAGGCTAATATAACATTTTTGTTGGAAAAATTAAAATGTTAATTTTTCCTTCCACGTTGCTTTAGTTCCTGTGAAGCACCTGAAGGGTTAATAATCTTCTTGAAAGTAGTTTTGAGTAGGTTGAAGGGTGCAGTTTTTGGAATGGTGTCACATATGGGTGTTTTCTGTAATGTACACCCCTCAAAGGGATTTCAAGTGTGATGTGGTCACGAAAAAAAGGTTTTGTAAATTTTGATGTAAAAATGAGAAATTGCTGATGAACTCTGAACCCTTATAACTTCCTAACAAAAAAAAAGAATTGTTTCCAAAATTGTGCTGATGTAAAGTAGACATGTGGGAAATGTTATCTATTAACTATTTTGTTTCACATAACTCTCTGGTTTAACAGAATAAAAATTAAAAATGTGAAAATTGCAAAATTTTAAAAATTTCTGCCAGAATTTCCGATTTTTTAACAAATAAATGCAAAAATTATCGACCTAAATTTATGACGAACATGAAGCCCAATAGGAGAGCAAGGTCAAAACATGCTGGGTGGTGAAAGGGTTAACTGCAATACTTTCAAAGTGATATATCTGATTGAGTGTACAGCATGCAAGTTGCAATATGTGGCATGCACTGTTGTACCCCAAAAAAAATGCATTAGGAGACACTTATCAGATACCACTGATGTGAATGCAGTTAATTAGTGATGAGCGAGCATGCTCGCCACTACTCGGTACTCACACGAGTATCACTGTACTCGGGCTACTCGGCGAGCACCGAGTAATCTCGCGATACTCGTGCTGTGCTCGTGGTCGTCATCTCTGCATGTTGGCGCTCTTTTGAGAGCCAGCCCACATGCAGGGATTGGCTGGCAGACCACTGCAATGCCACAGCCCTGTTAGTTGTGGCATTGCAGTGATTGGCCTGCCTGCACAGCGTGACCGAGCCTTTATAAGACCCGGCCGCGCTGTGTTCTGCACACAGGCATCCAGACAGTGAGTGTAGGGAGAGTGTCTGCTGCTGCTTAGGGACAGATTTGCGGCCCTCATAGGTAGATCCGAAGCAGGGCTGCAAACTGCTGCTGACCACAACAGTCCTTCTCAGGACTAATCTAGGGGATATAGGCAGGGTGATACAGATCGGAATCCAAGCTTTTCTGTGACCATAACAGTCACCAGACTGTTGAACTTACTACCTTGATCCAGGTTAGGGACTAAAATCCAAATCTCCTGTGACCATTACAGTCACCAGACTGGTGTACTTACTACCTTAATACAGGTTAGGGACTAAAATCCTACTCTCCTGTGACCATTACAGTCACCAGACTGGTGTACTTACTACCTTGATACAGGTTAGGGACTAAAATCCTAATCTCCTGTGACCATTACAGTCACCAGACTGGTGTACTTACTACCTTAATACAGGTTAGGGACTAAAATCCTAATCTCCTGTGACCATTACAGTCACCAGACTGGTGTACTTACTACCTTGATACAGGTTAGGGACTAAAATCCTAATCTCCTGTGACCATTACAGTCACCAGACTGGTGTACTTACTACCATAATACAGGTTAGGGACTAAAATCCTACTCTCCTGTGACCATTACAGTCACCACACTGGTGTACTTACTACCTTGATACAGGTTAGGGACTAAAATCCTACTCTCCTGTGACCATTACATTCATCAGACTGGTGTACTTACTACCTTGATACAGGTTAGGTACTAAAATCCTAATCTCCTGTGACCATTACAGTCACCAGACTGGTGTACTTACTACCTTAATACAGGTTAGGGACTAAAATCCTACTCTCCTGTGACCATTACAGTCACCAGACTGGTGTACTTACTACCTTGATACAGGTTGGGGACTAAAATCCTACTGTCCTGTGACCATTACATTCATCAGACTGGTGTACTTACTACCTTGATACAGGTTAGGGACTAAAATCCTAATCTCCTGTGACCATTACAGTCACCAGACTGGTGTACTTACTACCTTAATACAGGTTAGGGACTAAAATCCTACTCTCCTGTGACCATTACATTCACCAGACTGGTGTACTTACTACCTTGATACAGGTTAGGGACTAAAATCCTAATCTCCTGTGACCATTACATTCACCAGACTGGTGTACTTACTACCTTGATACAGGTTAGGGACTAAAATCCTAATCTCCTGTGACCATTACAGTCAACAGACTGGTGTACTTATTACCTTTGGAAGTACACTGAGCTGTAGGCTGATTTTCTGCTAAGGAAAAAGAGAAAAAAAAAAAAGATTTAAATCTGATTTTCTAGCGAGTGTGACGAGCTGCGTGTGACAGAGCAAGTGCGACAGAAGTAAGTGTGTGACTTGTGATTCAGTGAGGAGGTGTTTGGGAATCCTGCAAAAAATACCTGTGTGAATTGCTGACTGTTTTTTTTTTTGTTTTTTTTTTTACCTTTTTAATTTTATTGGGCTTTCTTAACTTTCTTTTCTCTCTACAAGTTTATAGTCTCTTATTTTACTACCTGTAAGTTAAAGGGTTAACTAGTTTGCACTTAAAACCTGTGGTATAGCTATACTTACAAGGGGTTAATTAAGGGTGGGGGTGCATAATTAAGGGTTTATAAGAAGCAGCTGGTTGGGGCTTCCAGTCCTTTGGAAGTACACTGAGCTGTAGGCTGATTTTCTGCTAAGGGAAAATAGAAAAAAAAAAAAAAATTTAAATCTGATTTTCTAGCGAGTGTGACGAGCTGCGTGTGACAGAGCAAGTGCGACAGAAGTAAGTGTGTGACTTGTGATTCAGTGACTTTGGATTAAGGGAGTTTGGAAGGGAGGATTTACTGAATTGCTGGTTGTATTTGATTAATACTTTGCATTTCTTTTTACTTATCATTTCTGTCTGGTGCAATCCCCATTAGGAAATGAGCTCCATGATTGGCAATGCCATCCAGTGTACATCTTGCCACATGTATGCATTCCTTGACCAGCCGGTCGAGGGTGCATACTGCTGTGTGAGATGTGAGTACATTGTGCATTTGGAAGCCCAGATACTGGATCTAAATGAACAACTGACAATGCTGAGATCCATAGACAATATGGCAAGGAGTCTGCTGCTCACTGAACAGCTGCTCAATGGGATAGATGTGGGGGAGGATGGTAGTATGGAGCTGCAGGACCGTGAGGTAGCCAGCTGGGTGACAGTTAGAAGGCGGGGTAGAGGGAAGGGTGCCAGGGAGGCTAGCCCTGATCTGGCACACCCCAATAAATTTGCTATGTTGGCAGATGAGGGGGGTGTGAGTTCAGGGATAGCACTGCTGCAGCAGGGCATGACCTCTGAAAGCCAGAGGAGTGTCTGCTCCAGTAAGGGGGAAAACAGGAGAGAAGGGCAGGCCAGACAGGTGCTGGTAGTAGGGGACTCAATTATTAGGGGAATAGATAGGGCAATCTGTCACAAAGACAGGGATCGTCGAATAGTGTGCTGCCTACCTGGCGCTCGAGTCCGGCACATCGCTGAGCGGGTTGACAGATTACTGGGAGGGGCTGGTGAGGACCCAGCGGTCATGGTGCACATTGGCTCAAATGACAAAGTTAGAGGTAGGTGGAAGGTCCTTAAAGATGATTTCAGGGAATTAGGCTGCAAGCTTAAGGCAAGGACCTCCAAGGTAGTATTCTCTGAAATACTGCCTGTACCACGTGCCACACCAGAGAGGCAAAGGGAGATTAGGGAGATAAATAAGTAGCTCAGGAATTGGTGTAGGAAGGAGGGGTTTGGGTTCCTGGAGAACTGGGCCGACTTCTCTGTTGGCTACAGGTTCTATGCTAGGGACGGGCTGCACCTCAATGGGGAGGGTGCAGCTGTGCTGGGGGAGAAAATGGCTAGAAGGTTGGAGGAGTGTTTAAACTAGGGATTGGGGGGGAGGGTATTCATTGTATAGGAGGGGAAGATAGTGTAAATAGTAACCTGGGCACAAGTAACAAAATTGGGGGTGGCATGGGGGGTGGGGTTAGAACAGTCAATCTAGTAGGAAGGAATAGAGGTAAAGAGAGATGCATACAGTGCATGTACACTAATGCCAGAAGCCTCACCAACAAAATGGAGGAATTAGAATTGATTTTGTTGGAAAATAATTATGACATGGTGGGGATTTCGGAGACTTGGCTGGACGAGAGCCATGACTGGGCTGTTAATTTACAGGGCTATTGTCTGTTCAGAAATGACCGTACAAATAGGCGAGGAGTAGGTGTATGTTTATACGTAAAATCATCCTTAAAACCCATCCTGCGTGTTAATATAGGTGAATCTAATGGAAATGTAGAGTCCCTGTGGGTGGAGATAAGGGGAGGGGGAAAAAATAATAAATTACTGATAGGGGTTTGTTATAAGTCCCCAACAATAATGGAAGTGGAGGAGAATATCCTCATAAAGCAAATAGATGAAGCAGCGACTCAGGGAGAAGTTATTATTGTGGGGGACTTCAACTACCCTGAAATACATTGGGGATCAGAAACCTGCAGTTCCAGCAAGGGTAATAAGTTTTTGAAAACTATGAGAGACAATTACCTTTCACAACTGGTTCAGGACCCAACAAGAAGGGGGGCACTGCTGGACCTAATATTAACCAACAGGCGGACCGCATATCAAATATACGGGTTGGAGGTCACTTGGGTAATAGTGATCATAACTTAATAAGCTTTCAAGTATCCTTTACTAAGACATGTGGTAGAGGGGCTACAAGGACACTAAACTTCAGGAAGGCAAATTTCCAACGGTTGAGAGATGATCTTAGTGCAATAAACTGGGATGATGTCCTGAGACATAAAAGTACACAACACAAATGGGAGATGTTTATTAGCATCCTGAATAGGACCTGTGCACAATATATACCCTATGGGAATAAGCATGCTAGAAATAGGAGGAAACCACTATGGCTAAATAAAGCGGTAAGAGGTGCAATATGTGACAAAAAGAAAGCATTTAGGGAATTAAAGCAAGTAGGTAGTGATGAGGCATTAAGTAAATACAGAAAATTAAATAACATTTGTAAAAAGCAAATCAAGGTAGCAAAGATTGAGACAGAGAGACTCATTGCCAGAGAAAGTAAAAAGAATCCCAAAATATTTTATAACTACATAAATAGTAAGAAACTAAAAATTGATGGTGTTGACCCCTTTAAAAATAGTCTGGGTGAAATGGTGGATGAGGAAAAAGCCAATATTCTAAATGACTTTTTTTCAACAGTATTTACACAAGAAAATCCCATGACAGACAATATGATCAGTGATAACAAAAATTCTCAATTAAATGTCACCTGCTTAACCCAAGAGGAATTACGGCATCGTCTAAAAATGACTAAAATTGACAAATCCCCGGGCCCAGATGGGATACACCCCAGAGTGCTGCAGGAATTAAGTACTGTCATAGATAGACCATTATTTTTAATATTTAAAGATTCCATAATAACAGGGTCTGTACCACAGGACTGGCGTATAGCAAATGTGGTGCCAATATTCAAAAAGGGGACAAAAACTGAACTTGGAAATTATAGGCCAGTAAGCTTAACCTCTACTGTGGGTAAAATCCTAGAGGGTTTTCTAAGAGATGCTATACTGGAGTATCTGAAGAAAAATAACCTCATGACCCATTATCAACATGGTTTTACGAGGGACCGTTCCTGTCAAACTAATCTAATAAGCTTCTATGAAGGAGTAAGCTCTGGACTGGACCAAGGAAATGCAGTGGAGGTGGTGTATATGGACTTTTCAAAAGCTTTTGATACGTTGCCACACAAAAGGTTGATACATCAAATGAGGGCAATGGGGATAGGGGAAAATATGTGTAAGTGGGTTAAGAACTGGCTTAGTGATAGGAAACAAAGGGTGGTTATTAATGGAACACACTCAGATTGGGTCACAGTTAACAGTGGGGTACCACAGGGGTCAGTGTTGGGCCCGCTTCTATTTAATATATTTATTAATGACCTTGTAGGGGGCATACGGAGTAGAATCTCAATATTTGCGGATGACACTAAACTCTGCAGGGTAATCAATACAGAGGAGGACAATTTTATATTACAGGAGGATTTATATAAACTAGAAGCTTGGGCTGCTAAATGGCAAATGAGCTTTAATGGGGATAAATGTAAAGTCATGCACTTGGGCAGAGGAAACAAAAGGTATAATTATGTGCTTAATTGTAAAACACTGGGCAAAACTGTCACTGAAAAAGACCTGGGTGTATGGGTAGATGACAAACTCACATTTAGTGGCCAGTGTCAGGCAGCTGCTGCAAAGGCAAATAAAATAATGGGATGCATTAAAAGAGGCATAGATGCTCATGAGGAGAACATAATTTTTACCTCTATACAAGTCACTAGTGCGACCACACTTAGAATACTGTGTACAATTCTGGTCTCCGGTGTATAAGAAAGACATAGCTGAACTAGAGCGGGTCCAGAGAAGAGCGACAAAAGTCATTAGAGGACTAAGGGGTCTGCAATACCAAGACAGGTTATTAAACTTGGGGTTATTTAGCTTGAAAAAACAAAGGCTTAGGGGTGATCTTATAATAATGTATAAATATATGAGGGGACAGTACAGAGACCTTTCTAATGATCTCTTTACTCTTAGGCCTGAGACTGAGACAAGAGGGCATCCTCTACGTCTGGAGGAAAGAAGGTTTAATCATAATCACAGACGCGGATTCTTTACTGTAAGAGCAGTGAGACTATGGAACTCTCTGCCACACGATGTTGTAATGAGTGAGTCACTACTAACATTTAAGAAGGGTCTGGATGCATTTCTTGAAAACTAAAATCCTAATCTCCTGTGACCAGTACAGTCACCAGACTGGTGTACTTACTACCTTAATACAGGTTAGGGACTAAAATCCTACTCTCCTGTGACTATTACAGTCACCAGACTGGTGTACTTACTTCCTTGATACAGGTTAGGGACTAAAATCCTACTCTCCTGTGACCATTACATTCACCAGACTGGTGTACTTACTACCTTGATACAGGTTAGGGACTAAAATCCTAATCTCCTGTGACCATTACATTCACCAGACTGGTGTACTTACTACCTTGATACAGGTTAGGGACTAAAATCCTACTCTCCTGTGACTATTACAGTCACCAGACTGGTGTACTTACTACCTTGATACAGGTTAGGGACTAAAATCCTACTCTCCTGTGACTATTACAGTCACCAGACTGGTGTACTTACTACCTTGATACAGGTTAGGGACTAAAATCCTACTCTCCTGTGACCAGTACAGTCACCAGACTGGTGTACTTACTACCTTAATACAGGTTAGGGACTAAAATCCTACTCTCCTGTGACTATTACAGTCACCAGACTGGTGTACTTACTTCCTTGATACAGGTTAGGGACTAAAATCCTACTCTCCTGTGACCATTACATTCACCAGACTGGTGTACTTACTACCTTGATACAGGTTAGGGACTAAAATCCTAATCTCCTGTGACCATTACATTCACCAGACTGGTGTACTTACTACCTTGATACAGGTTAGGGACTAAAATCCTACTCTCCTGTGACTATTACAGTCACCAGACTGGTGTACTTACTACCTTGATACAGGTTAGGGACTAAAATCCTACTCTCCTGTGACTATTACAGTCACCAGACTGGTGTACTTACTACCTTGATACAGGTTAGGGACTAAAATCCTAATCTCCTGTGACCATTACATTCACCAGACTGGTGTACTTACTACCTTGATACAGGTTAGGGACTAAAATCCTACTCTCCTGTGACCATTACAGTCACCAGACTGGTGTACTTACTACCTTGATACAGGTTAGGGACTAAAATCCTAATCTCCTGTGACTTCAACAGTCACCAGACAGTTGTCGCTGTATACAGGCAAAATGCGCAAGGGCGTTGGCAAGGACGTTGGCAAGGAACAAGGAAGTGGACGTGATGGTGGTGCAGGCAGAGGCCGAGGTCGTGTGCAAGCACTAATTTCACAACAACAAAGGGGCACATCTCCTCGCTCGCACGTCCTGTCCCAAATTCTTGGGGCCCGCAGCAGTACACCGCTCTTGAACCAAGACCAGTGTCAACAGGTTGTTACTTGGATAGCGGATAATGCTTCAAGTCAGATGGGCACCTCCACAAACACCCTGTCTTCCACACGGTCAAGTGTCAGTAGCCGTGATACTGCACCGCACATTTCCCAACCTGTTCCTCCTTCCTACCACCAGGACGAGTACACGTCCACGGACATTACTGATCCCACACTAGGACACTCGGAAGAGCTGTTGATGTATTCATTCGCAGAATTTGGCCTGTCGACAGCTCCTCTTGAAGATGCCCAAATATTTGAGCAGCCACGTTCTCACGAACGGAACGTTGGCAACGTGTCTCAACAAGGGGTGGACGATGATGAGACACAATTGCCCGGAAGTCAGGAGGAGGATCAGGGTGCTGAAGAGGAAGACGACGGGGATGGATGATCCAGTAGCTGACCCAACATGGCAGGAGGATATGCAGAGCGAGGCCAGCAGTGCACATCCCAACAGGCAGTACGAAGCAGGATCGTGTCCGCAGGCAGAAGGCAGCCAACTGTTCCCCGGAACACCAACACGACTCAAGGTGCCTGTGCAAATGTTCGGTCTTCCAGAGTCTGGGAGTTTTTTAAGTTGGCTCCAGAAGACTCTAAAAAAGCCATTTGCAACACCTGCCATGCCAGTATCAGCAGGGGTACGAAAACTAGCAGCCTGACCACCACCAGCATGATCAGGCACATGTCAGCCAAGCACCCGACTTTGTGGGAAGTACAACAGAGTCGAGGAGTGGTGCTTGCTGATGTCACTGCTACGTCTTCGCGTGTTGTGCGTGCGAGCCAATCCCCTGTCCATGCTGGCCGCGAACAAGCCTCCGGCCCTGCACCTGAAGTTGCCCACGCACAAATAACACCAGCATCAAGCACGTCCTTGTCCCAGCGCAGCGTTCAATTATCCATTCAGCAAACATTTGAACGCAGGCGCAAATACGCTGCCAACGCCCCACATGCCACAGTCCTGAATTATCACATTTCGCGACTCATAGCGCTAGAAATGTTGCATTTCCGGCTGGTGGAGACGGAAGCATTCCGTGACCTGATGGCGGCTGCTGTCCCACGTTACTCGGTCCCCAGCCGCCACTATTTCTCCAGATGTGCCGTCCCCGCATTGCATAACCACGTGTCCAACAGCATCACACGTGCCCTGAACAACGCTGTTTCAGCCAAAGTCCACCTAACCACAGACACGTGGACAAGTGCTTGTGGGCAAGGCCGCTACATCTCCTTGACGGCACACTGGATTAATATTGTGGAGGCTAGGACCCAGTCCGAGCGAGGGACGGAACACGTCCTTCCCACACCAAGGATAGCAGGCCCTACCTCTGTCAGGGTTTCACCGACACTCTACAGCTCCAGAATGTCATGCTCCTCAGCAGGGGTGCACCAAGCCCCTCTGCCGCTTGAGCCGCGGCACCGATTACGGGGGGGGTGCTACCGGAGCCCAGCACTGCCGCCCCCTCTGCCGGGGGGGGGGTGGGGTGCTACCGGAGCCCAGCACTGCCACCCCCTCTGCCGCCTGAGCTGCCTGAGCCGCGGCACCGGCAGTCATTGCCGCCCGCGGCCGTGAGTACCTTTGGGGTGCTATTGCCCCGCGGGCAGCGCTGCCGCCCCTTCTGTGCCTCTCTCCCCGGGTCGCCACTTACCTCCGGTGCGCGGCCGGCGCCATGACAGGGGGAGGCTGTGTGCATGAGGCGCCGCCCCCTTCTGCACTGCCGCTCCCCCTGCCGGCTGCCGCCTGAATGACAGGGCTCACACTGTCCAATGGACGGTGCGGCCCTGCTCCTCAGCCTCTTCCTCCTGCGCATCATCATCCACTGTACCCTCCACACCAGTCCCAAGCTGGAAGCACTGCAGCACTGCCTCTGCAAAGCGGCAACAGGCTGTGCTGAAGCTAGTCTGCATAGGTGACAAACCCCACAATGCAGAAGAGGTGTGGACAGCTCTGAAACAGCAGGCAGATCACACCTCTGAAGCTAAAGCCAGGAAAGGTCGTGTGTGACAATGGCCGGAACCTGATGGCAGCTTTGAGGCGAGGCCAGCTGACACATGTTCCATGCGTGGCCCATGTGCTCAACCTGGTGGTTCAGAGGTTTGTAAAGTCATACCCAGAGCTGTCTGAACTGCTGGTAAAAGTTCGCCGTCTGTCTGCACATTTTCGCAAGTCACCTGCTGCTTCAGCCGGCCTTGCCGGCTTTCAGCGCCGTTTGCGTCTTCCGGCCCACAGACTGGTGTGTGATGTCCCCACCCGTTGGAATTCAACTCTGCACATGTTGGTCAGGATATGTGAGCAGAAGAGGGCAGTTGTGGACTACCTGCATCATCTAAGCCGTCGGGAAATGGGTCAAACTCCACACATAACACCTGAGGAGTGGAGATGGATGTCGGACCTATGCACCGTCCTCCAAAACTTTGAGGACTCCACCAAGATGGTGAGCGGCGATGACGCCATTATTAGCGTCACCATACCACTACTCTGCCTTCTAAAACGGTCTCTGCTGAAAAACAAAGAGGATGCATTGCAGGCCGAGCGCGATGACTTGGAGCAAGAAACAGTAGTGGGTGTGGGTGAAAACACACAGCCCAGCCTCATCTCATCACAACGTGCAGTGGAGGACTATGACGAGGAGGATGAAGACATGTAGCAACTCTCTGGCCAAATTGAGGATATGACATGCACACCAGTCATACCCTCGATTCAGCGAGGCTGGCCAGAGGACAGGGGAGATGAGGAGGAGGAGGACAGCATGTTCAGTCATCGTGTTGGTCTGGATACTGAAGTGATGGCTGTTAAGAGTCTGGCGAACATGGCTGACTTTATGGTAAGCTGCCTGGCTCGTGACCCTCGCGTTCACAACATCTTGGCCAACAATCAGTACTGGTTGGCAACACTGTTAGACCCACGCTACAAGGAGAACTTTATGTCTCTCATTCCTGAGGCGGAGAGGTCAGCCAAAATGCAGCAGTTCCAGAAGGCCATAGTCATGGAAGTAGGCAAATCATTCCCCTCACAAAACGCTAGCGGCATAGGTCAGGAATCGGTGGACAACCAAGGCGTACGGCCGAGAGGGGCACAAGTCCAATCCGCCAGAGGTAGGGGAACAGTCTTTACGATGTGGGACAGTTTTCTCAGCCCCTCACGTACCACAGCCTCTGAGGTGCGGGGTAGTGCCACAAGAAATGCTAAGTTTGGCCAGATGCTGAAGGAGTACCTTGCAGATCGAACAACTGTACTGCGAGATTCCTCTGTGCCTTTCAATTATTGGGTCTCCAAGCTGGACACGTGGCATGAATTGGCTCTCTACGCCTTGGAAGTCCTGGCCTGCCCTGCCGCTAGCGTATTGTCAGAGCATGTTTTCAGTGCCGCAGGTGGAATCATTACTGATAAATGCACCCGCCTGTCAACTGAAAATGCTGACAGGCTGACTCTGATCAAGATGAACAAGGGTTGGATTGGGCCAGACTTCACCACACCACCAACAAATGATAACTGAATTTAAATTTTGTTATGGGAATTTGCCATGTACCTCCACTCACCCATGGGTACACACTTCTGGACTTTGGCTAATCGCTGGACAGCTCCTCCTTCTCCTCATGAGCCACCATGATGACCGATACAATAGTTAGGCTGTTGTTTGAGGTATTCCCGCAGTGGTAAATTTTTTCGCCCATTCTTTTAGAATGGGCATTACAACGACAGGAGACCCGCTCCTTTTCAATGGGAAAAATGTTTTGAGGCCCTCATGCACGTCTCTATCCAGGGACAATGTGGAGCCTCCCAATTTTTGGCTGCCCTGCCAAAGGGCTATACTACAATACACCCACTTGAGGTTTACAGGCCCTCCTGCATGTCTGTATGCATGGGTCATTGTTGAACCTCCCAATTTTTGGCTGCCCTGGCCAAAGGGTTATACTACAATACACCCACTTCAGGTTTACAGGCCCTCCTGCACGTCTCTATCCTGGGACAATGTGGAGCCTTCCAATTTTTGGCTGCCCTGGCCAAAGGGCTATACTACAATACACCCACTTGAGGTTTACAGGCCCTCCTGCACGTCTCTATCCTGAGACAATGTGGAGCCTCCCAATTTTTGGCTGCCCTGCCAAAGGGCTATACTACAATACACCCACTTGACGTTTACAGGCCCTCCTGCATGTCTGTATGCATAGGTCATTGTTGAACCTCACAATTTTTGGCTGCCCTGGCCAAAGGGCTATACTACAATACACCCACTTCAGGTTTACAGGCCCTCCTGCACGTCTCTATCCTGGGACAATGTGGAGCCTCCCAATTTTTGGCTGCCCTGGCCAAAGGGCTATACTACAATACACCCACTTGAGGTTTACAGGCCCTACTGCATGTCTGTATGCATGGGTCATTGTTGAACCTCCCAATTTTTGGCTGCCCTGCCAAAGGGCTATACTACAATACACCCACTTGAGGTTTACAGGCCCTCCTGCATGTCTGTATGCATGGGTCATTGTTGAATCTCCCAATTTTTGGCTGCCCTGCCAAAGGGCTATACTACAATACACCCACTTGAGGTTTACAGGCCCTCCTGCATGTCTGTAGGCATGGGTCATTGTTGAACCTCCCAATTTTTGGCTGCCCTGGCCAAAGGGCTATACTACAATACACCCACTTCAGGTTTACAGGCCCTCCTGCACGTCTCTATCCTGGGACAATGTGGAGCCTCCCAATTTTTGGCTGCCCTGGCCAAAGGGCTATACTACAATACACCCGCTTCAGGTTTACAGGCCATCCTGCATGTCTGTATCCAGGGGCATTGGTGAACCTCCAAATTTTGGACTGCCCTGTCTATGTAAACTAGAAGCTTGGGCTGCTAAATGGCAAATGCGCTTTAATGGGGATAAATGTAAAGTCATGCACTTGGGCAGAGGAAACAAAGGGTATAATTATGTGCTTAATTATAAAACACTGGGCAAAACTATCACTGAAAAAGACCTGGGTGTATGGGTAGATGACAAACTCACATTTAGTGGCCAGTGTCAGGCAGCTGCTGCAAAGGCAAATAAAATAATGGGATGTATTAAAAGAGGCATAGATGCTCATGAGGAGAACATAATTTTACCTCTATACAAGTCACTAGTGCGACCACACTTAGAATACTGTGTACAATTCTGGTCTCCGGTGTATAAGAAAGACATAGCTGAACTAGAGCGGGTCCAGAGAAGAGCGACAAAAGTTATTAGAGGACTAAGGGGTCTGCAATACCAAGACAGGTTATTAAACTTGGGGTTATTTAGCTTGGAAAAACGAAGGCTTAGGGGTGATCTTATAATAATGTACAAATATATGAGGGGGCAGTACAGAGACCTTTCTAATGATCTCTTTACTCTTAGGCCTGAGACTGGGACAAGGGGGCATCCTCTACGTCTGGAGGGAAGAAGGTTTAATCATAATCACAGACGCGGATTCTTTACTGTAAGAGCAGTGAGACTATGGAACTCTCTGCCACATGATGTTGTAATGAGTGAGTCACTACTAACATTTAAGAGGGGCCTGGATGCCTTTCTTGAAAACTATAATATTACCAGTTATACATACTAGATTCTTTGATAGGGCGTTGATCCAGGGAATTAGTCTGATTGCCGTATCTGGAGTCAGGAAGGAATTTTTTCCCCCAATGTGGAGATTAGTGTTGCCACATGGGGTTTTTTTTTGCCTTCCTCTGGATCAACATGTTAGGCTATGGGTTGAACTAGATGGACTTAAAGTCTTCCTTCAACCTTAAAAACTATGTTACTAAAAATACTACAATAGACCCAGTTCCTCCAAATGGGCACATTATGTCAAGAGGCCTTCATGTACGTCTCTTCTCAGGGACATCGGAGTGCCGCACAATGTTTTCACGTAAAATCTTTCATGTAATCACAAAAAGTAACATACACCAGCTGTATCTCACTATTGGGTATGTGCCCTTAACATTTCCACCCTAAATATTCATTTTGGTATCATTTTGGAAGGTTTTCTGGTGACTCCGTAACATTGGCGTGAAACTCGGACAAGATTGTTCACAGCTGTGATTTTTGAGTGAGAAATGCTTCCAGGGGTTTTCCCCATGGTGTTGCCATGTCATTTGAGCACTGTTCTGAGACTTTTGTGACATTTTTAGGGTTTCTACATGCTGCCGGCAGTCATTTCATAAAAATACTCGGGTCTCCCATAGGATAACATTCAGCACCTGGAGAGCTCCACAGCTGAAATTACAGCACCGTGGGCAGCTTCCCTGCACTGGCAGTGCTGAAATTTCAGCACTGGTCAGCGCCAGCAACAACGCCGGCAAAAGGCAGGGGTTCTGCTCGTCCGTGGCTGTCAGGTTCTGTCTAGTGCACCCTGCAAAACACCGGACAGAACCTGACAGTCAAAAAATGTGATGCGAAGCCGGCCTTACTGTTGATATTGACTTTTATGATTACTACTTTCAATAGGAAGTGCAAGAGTTCAAGTCTTCGTTCTCTCTAAAGAGACAGTTTACATATTTAATTTCCCAGAGAAGCACTACATGACTCAAAAAAGGCATGTCTTTCTCCAAAAGGGGAATTGTTATACAGATCGACTTTTTTTGGTATTTCTTTTTCTCTTTTTACTCTCTATAGACTCCTTATTCTCCAAGTATAAAATCTTAGAGAAGACAAACTACGTTATAACATGAGTCAGACTCATTGCTATTATGTTATGGGCCATAGGATTCAAGACAGGTTTTGCATTTAAAAAAAGAAGTTCTATACAGCAAAACATCTATTGGGCATTCAGATTATTTATCGTCTTTGGAAAATTAAAGTTGAGCACCAGAGTTAAAATGAACAGCTCTTGTGTGTCCTTGTAATAAGGGAATTAGGCTTATTATAGCCTTGAAGAAGTACTTTGCAGCAAATCTAAGAGCATTATATAAATTTCAGTAAATGCCTTAGTGTAATAAAACAGTGTCATTCTATTTATCTTCTTACTGCAAATGTATCCATTTAATTCTGAGCCACTAAATCTTGTAGAAGCAGAAAAGTATCTGGTATTAATAATATAACCATGCATTAAGATGTCAAAACGTATTTGGTGAATATTTTTTTTTCTTCCAAACCTTTTAAAGTTTAACAAATGCATTTTTTAAATTAAATAAGTCATAAAGCATTTCTGATGAGCATGAATGCATATGAAGTGTCTCATGATAGTTGAAGCGCTAAGCACTCAGTCTCAAATCCAAATGGAGTGGAGAGGAGTCAAATCAACCACAAACAGTATCAGGAGACAATAAGGAATAACACGCTGTGCATGAAGAAGCGGTGCCAGGCAGCTGCTCATCTAACTGATATTTCAAATATGTTAACATTTTCCAAGGGCTATAAAAGACAACTTGATTCTTTCCATGTTTAACACTAGAAGTCCCAGAAATTTTCGAGCTCCCCCCTGAAGTCCCGAAAGAGGGTCAAATGACCCTTAGTCCAAACTGACCACCCTGTGGCTCCAATTAGCATCCTTTACTTTGTAAATGTGGCCTAAAATCCTTCAGTTCATTCGACCCATCTCTGGGTTCCAAAGGTAGAAGTGTTACATGACCCCTCTCTGGGACTTCTAGTGTTAAGGCATTGTTATACCCTTAACGGTGGTTTCACACTTGCGTATTTTGCAGTCAATGTCCATTCATTTTGAAATGGATGGACACTGATCTGTTTTTGGCTCCTATAATATCTTATGGGATTGGCCATCTATGTGTCTCCGTATTTTCACGGATCCGTTTGTATGCATTTTTGTATGCCAAAGTCTCGCCTACTCAGCGGAATCTCAAGAGACTTCGCGCACTGTGTGGCCGATGCAAGACGGAAGTCTCGCGCCTGCACTTTGGGAACACCGGCTCTTCAACAGGGCGCAGTGAGGCACGCCACTGCACAGGCAAAAGGTGTGTGATTGACAATGCTGTCATTCACTTACATACACAGGAGGGGCAAGTTTTCCATGTAGTGGGGTGGTGTTGGCATGGAGCGAGGCAGGTATTCCATGCAGATGGGCAGCTCTGAGCGCAGTGTGCTACACCTCATATGACCCTTAAAAAGTAATTTTCATACATAGAGCGTGGGACAGATTAAAAGTCGTTTTATGAGATATGCAGGAGAACATCTGCAGATTTGAAGGGGTTACAGGAACCCCAAATACATCATGTTTACAGATGGGGGGCAGAGTTTAGAACCTCTAAAACAGGTGACAGGTTCCTTTTAAGAAGTCTCTACTTCCTGAGGATGCACTATTTAAAAAAAAAATCAATGGGACAAGGATAAGTTATTACAAACAGATGTTGAACAAGAAAATCTTTTTATTTATTAATGGAATTAAATCTAAATTTTAATTTTGACTAAAACTTAAAATATATGCATCCTTATAGAATTTGGTCGGGATTTCTTAAATGACTTGCTTATAAAACAGCATGTCTCTCAAGTATTAGATTAAAGTTTATAGATTAAACAATATCTTCAACAAGACAGCTGCTATCTACAAGAAAACAGTCCTTTATTATACAGTGGGTACTGAAAGTATTCAGACCCTTTTAAATTTTTCATTCTTTGTTTCATTGCAGACATTTGGTAAATTCAAAAAAGTTCATTTTTTTCTCATTAATGTACACTCTACACCCCATCTTGTCTGAAAAAAACAGAAATGTAGAAATTTTGCAAATTTATGAAATCAGAAAAATTGAAATATCCCATGGTCATAAGTAATCAGACCTTTTCCTCAGTATTGAGTAGCAGCACCCTTTTGAGCCAGAACAACCATGAGTCTTGGGAATGATGCAACAAGTTTTTTACACCTGGATTTGGGCATCCTCTGCCATTCTTCCTTGCAGATCCTCTCCAGTTCCGTCAGTTTGGATGGTGAATGTTGGTGGACAGCCATTTTCAGGTATCTCCCGAGATGCTTGATGGGGTTTAGGTCAGGGCTTTGGCTGGCCAGTTAAGAATGGTCACAGAGTTGTTCTGAAGCCATTATTTTAGCGGTGTCCTTTGGGTCATTGTCTTGTTAGAAGATGAACCTTCGCCAAGTCTGAGGTCCAGAGCACTCTGGAAGAGGTTTTCATCCAGGATACCTCTGTATTTGGCCACATTCATGTTTTCTTCAATTGCAACTAGTCATCCTGTCCCTGAAGCTGAAAAACATCCCATAGCATGATGCTTCCACAACCATGCTTCACTGTTGTGATTGTATTGGGCAGGTGATGAGCAGTGCCTGGTTTTCTCCACACATTCCGCTTACAATTATCACCAAAAGTTCTATCGTCATCTCATCAAACTACTGAATCTTATGTCTCATATTTTGGGAGTCCTTTGTGTGTTTTTTTGCAAACTCTATGCAAGCTTTCATATGTCTGGCACTGAGGGGAGGCTTCCGTCTGACCACTCTGCCATAAAGGCCCAACTGGTGGAGGGCTGAAGTGATAGTTGACTTTGTGGAACTTTCTCTCATCTCCCTACGGAATCTCTGGAGCTCAGCCACAGCGTTCTTGGGGCTCTTCTTCTCTCACCAAGGCCTTTCTCGCACGATTACTCAGTTTGACTGGATGGCCAGGTCTAGGAAAACCTCTGGTGGTCCCAAACTACTTCCATTTAAGGATTATGGAGGCCACTGTGCTCTTAGGAACCTTGAATACTGCAGAAATTCTTTTGTAACCTTGGCCAGACCTGTGCCTTGCCACAATTCTGTCTCTGAGCTCCTTGGGCAGTTCCTTTGACCTCATGATTCTCATTTGGTCTGACATGCACTGTGAACTTTGAGGTCTTATATAGACAGGTGTGTGCCTTTCTAAATCAAGTCCTATCAGTTTAATTAAACACAGCTGGACTCCAATGAAAAAGTAAAACCATCTCAAGGAGGATCCGAAGGAAATGGACAGCATGTGACTTAAATATGAGTGTCTGAGCAAAGGGTCTGAATACTTATGGCCATGTGATATTTCAGTTTTTCTTTTTTAATACATTTGGAAAAGTTTCTATATTAAGATGGGGTGCAGAGTGTACATTAATGAGAACAAAATGAACTTTTTTGAAAATATGAAATGGCTGCAATGAAAAAGAGTAAGATATTTAAAGGGGTCTGAATACTTCTCTCAATACCCAATGTATATATATATATATATATTAGTATTCCTTTTGTTACTATAAGATCTCTAATTACCAATACCTCCTAGATTTATTATCCAGGATAATGCCAATTGTAGACTTAGACCTATGAAATATCGATAAAGATGGAGATGGTTTCTTCAGTTTTGGTCTGAGTTTACTGTACTGAGTGCAGATGTGTCACATCTATAGTAATAACTGGTCCCTCAGGCCCATGTGACGTTTCTCACCGACTCTCTTTACTGACAGCGACAATCCGTTGGCAAAACGTTGTGCAGACACAACTTGTATGTCCGTTTTAAACACGTTGATCTCAGCTGAATCCGTTTTTTTAACATTGAAGCCAATGGAGAATGGATTAGTAGACATCAGTATTGTAAAGTATTGAATTATTTTAAGCTGCTCTCAACAAAAAGTGGAGCTTAGTAAGAGTGGGCGTATGAAGACAAATTTACTGTTATTTATGTCAGAATTTCACTATGCATAATAATACTTTTTTTTACTTAGCTGCATTATTTATAAGAGCCAGCTTAAAAATAGCAATCTTAAGTAAGTGAGAGCCTAAATGTCTTCTCTACACAAGAGAAGGCTAACGGAACAGAATTTCTAGTAGTTGTACAACTTTCTTTATGTAAAAATGTTCTTGTATAAACTTGGAAACTATTTTTATAGTAAGTTATATACAGTATATTAAACTAAAATATTAGCTAGCCTTTAACTGAATAGAATATTAAATGCTAAAATAAGCTCTAAAATTATTATTATTATTATTAGGTATTTACATAGCGCTATTAGGATACATGGTGCTGTACAAGTTAGAGGGTAGACAAAGACAAGTGGTCGAAAAACGATGACAAATCGACAAATCAATCATACGGGTACAATAGGGTTGGGGATCCTGTCCGCGAGGGCTCACAGTCTAGAGGGGGTGGGGAGGGAGATATGTAAATTAATTAGTGCTGGAGGCATATTACTGTATGGTAAAATATCAGAGAAACCTTGGTACTCTAGTGTACAAGTTTCTACCCAGTTAACAGTCCAAGATTAAAGTGGTTCTTTCCTTCACACAATGCTTATTTTTCAATTAGAATTCCCTGATTATAAACTGATCTTAATATATGCCACTGCTGGGATCCGCAGTAATTTGGTTTATTCTGCAAGGAAACCTAGCAATAAATATTCAAGTTTCCTTCCATAGTAAGTGAGACAACATATGCAGCATTTGGTGGCACTGTGGCTCAGTGGTTAGCACTGCAGCCTTGCAGCGGCAGGGGTCCTGGGTTCAAATCCCACCAAGGGCAACATCTGCAAGGAGTCTACATGTTCTCCCTGTGTCTGTATGGGTTTCCTTCATACTCCAAAGACATACTGAAATTTGGGGCTGCATGCTGCCATTGTTGGGGCTGCATGCTGCCATTTTGATAAAATCATTATTTTATCTGTGGCAGATTTAGCAGTTCCTTGAATGCCGAGCTCTGTAATACCCGCTCACACCACTGATTGGCACCTTTCTACCCATATACAGTGCACACAGAAAACTGTGATGGGGGCTGGGCTATATGGATCTCATGAATATGGAGGACTACCTGACAGCTGGATTGCTAGTATACTAATGATAATCCTTTGCTGATAAAACGGTGATTTTATTAAAACTTCATAAAGCAGCCCTACATGATGCTGCTCTGAGATTAGGTGGTGACAGATTTCCTTTAAAGTCAGTATTAGAAAGCCAAACTTTCTAGTATCATCCTCATTAAAAGTAAATCATGCAATGAAACATCTCTGTTAAAAAACATAATACATTAATATGTACCGGTTTTACGTTTGTACATAGTAATATTTGTATTCATGGCCTCATGCCATGTGTACAGTGGTCATTGAAGTTGTGATATTGTTTTTCTTTCTTTACATAAATCATGGATGCCGTCGCTTTATCATAATCATCTCAGCTGCTATACATTTTGAGCTGCCAGACAAACTGTTTTGTGGAAGCCATGTTAATTTAATTAGAACACTTTACTCACCACTGAACACTGAAAGACAATTATATGGAGGTAAATTGTAGCTTTTGGAGATTGGCACATGTTCTGTTTATAGAAAAACTTATTTACGCTCTGGAGAAGAGTCATCAAATTAACTGTAAAAGGCTAGTTCTCCCGCACACCATAATGAATGTGAAATATTGTATTTCACTAATGGGATACACAGCTGTCTCAAGCAGAATTTAACCAGATAGTATCCAGACTCTGTATGAGGATGAGCAAGATATAATGTCAGTTGCCCTAGGCAAGGAGAAGAGGAACAGGGGTATCACTAATTGTAGACACTGAGTCTAATAAACTGCAGATGTTGAATAGTGAACTTGACAATTGGACTTTGTAAGGTACTTTTCACATGTCGTAGACACACAGGTAGTCCTACAAATGTAGAATTGGTAACTGATGGTAGACTGATTCATATTTTTTTCACAGATGTGAATGCAAGTTAACATGTTTGTTAAGACTTCAGGGCCACAAAGGTCGGTTCTTAAAGCTGAAGGAGTAGAAAACGAAATACATACGGTAACTAAAGCTTAGAAATAAAAAGGTATTAAGTTAAACAGGATATCACAGGTATCACAGGAACAGAAATGGAAAAGTGATTGGAGAAAGCAATAATCAAAACTCCAGCGCGACTATAGAAATGTTCAGTAAGCCAGAAAATAAGTATGTTTCAAGCACTCATACTTTCAACCACTCAAACACTCATTATTTAACTTTAAATGTTTCACTTAAAGATAACCTGTCATGTTGAAAATGGTATCTGATCTACAAGCAGGATGTTATAAAGCAAGAGTAGCTGAACAGATTTTTGGTAAGGTTTGCATTTTACTCCGTGAAATCCCTGATATTTGTGTGCATATGTGGTACCCCACCGGTCAGGACGCCACGAGGGGTACAGCACCCAAGCCAGGGTGTTGTTCTCTAGTAGTCAGGAGATGGGGGATGGTAAGCGTGATGATCCCAAGCTGAATGGAGTGGCAGTCAATCATACATTCCCCCATCCTACTGTATCCCAACCCGCCCCTCGTAGACTGTGAGCCCTCGTGGACAGGGTCCCTGCCCCTCCTGTACCAGTATGTCCTGATCGCCTAGATTTAGTGTACTTGTTCTTGTCTCCCTCATCCTCAATGTAAAGTGCCATGGAACCTAACGGCGCTATATAAATAAATAATAATAATAATAATAATCCTCAACACACACACAATTAGGACACAGGGGACCCTGCACAAACCCTGGGGGAGGACCCCAGGGGTAGAGAAGTGTGGGTGGAAAGAGAAAGAGACAGGAACAGTTGCAGTTGGGAGTAGAACAGTAAACAGCTAGCATGTAGAGCTGAGACAGACAAGAGAAAAGTCGAGTTGAATGAGGAGAAGAAAAAGATCAGGACTGCACAGAAGAGGACTTGAGCTGTGCAGTGCTCCTCCTGAGAAGCCAAGAGGAAAGAACCCAGGGGGCACTGCCAGATCTGAATTGGCCCGTGCACCTGAATCCGGAGTTGGTAATAGTGGACGGAGCGGTTTTAGTCAGAAACAGGGACCGGACCTGAACACGGCAAGGGGATTCATACCCGAACTGTTGAACCAGAGGCTATTAGCTTCATAGGAGCTGTGGCTCACACACCTGGCATATACCCAGAGAAAGCAGCAGGACAAGGGTCCGGGGACAAGGTACCAGTCGCACACTCATACCCAAGGATGCAGGATCAGGGCTCTGTGTGCAGAGGCACTTCACAGTGCGCTGAGTAACAGGACCAGTGAGAGGCAGAAGACAGGCACACCACCGGGGATCTCATATTTGTTACCTTGATCTCCTAAGACTACACAGGCCAGAGCTTATCCAAGAGTGTGTAACATTTTTGTCATGTTGAACTTGACGTAAGTAAACCTGGGTACAGAGTTGCAGAATTGTGTGAGACTGTGTTATTTCCGTGGCAACCGTGAAGGCCGCTGACCAAGATAATGGTGCCTTAGATAATCCCTACCTGCAGGAGACTATTATCCTTATTCCTGCTGCCCTGGAGACTCGCTCTGCCCGTGGGGACCCACTCTATCCAAGCTGCCCATCCATCATCCCCAGAGCATCTGCAGCAGCGGCGGCTACCCATAGACACAAACCACGGGTGGCGTCACATACAATTCTCCCTTTAAATCACCCTATCCCTACATATTCCCCAAGAACACTTTAACACTGGGTAACAGAGCCGGGTCTTGACCCCTGTGACTCCCCAGAAGAAGAACCTTTAAAGCCCTCTTCTGAGTACCCCACGGCCCTGAGGTGCAACACGTATAAGTCCAGTGGGTTGTCCCATTTAATTATTGACAGTCTTCACTATGTGATTTTCTTTGCAGAGATCGCTGTGAATCACTGAGTAGGACATCTCCATGGACTCATATGCAAACAATAAGTTTCAAGGAATATTGCAGAAATAATTATTTAGCTGGGTCAGTGATATGTAGGCCTAGTGGGCTGATGGCCCTAATACCTCACGCAACAGGCCCTATATATTTTATGCTGTACCACATTCAGATGCAACAAATATTCGTTTTATGGAATATTACAGGAAGAATTATTCAGGTGGGTCACAAAAGTGGCATCAATTTACCCAGAAAAAAAATTGTATAATGGTGAGATCAATGCAGCAGATTGAAAAGTGCATCTCCTAATCTGCCCAGTCTGCTACTGGGGTGGAAAAGTTCTTGGCAATCCATGACTTGTTCATCTTGATGAAAATTAGGTGGGCTAAATTTTCAGAGGATAGCCAGATGCAGTTATCCGACAGGCCACCACCAACAGCACTAAAGACATGTTCTGAGAGATCATTGGCTGCCGGGCATGACAAAACCTCCAAGGCAAGCTTAGGCCAATCCACCATTTTTGAGACCCAAAATGCAAAAGGATCAAACCCCCCCTGATGGCATGGATATTGAGCTCTAGACTGTGGCGTACCATCCATAGTGGCAGACCACGTGGCTACTATGGTGCCCCTGAGGCAAGGGCTCAACACTGCTTTGCACCAGGCTCCTCCCCTGCCTGACATCATGAGGATGGAGTAACACATTCTATGTGGTGCGAGTGGTCATTCTTTGTAAAGCACATCACTCAATTGTTTACTCAAAACAAAAATGAGGAGTCCAAAAAAAAGAACACAGTACCTGCAGTCAAATATGATGGAGGTTCAAAGATGCTTATGGGTTGATTTGATGCTTTTAGCACTAGGTGACTTAACTATGTGCAAGGCATTATGAAATCTGAGGACTACCAGGTCTAAAGTGTGGATGTTGTAGAGCAAATGTTTTATAGGAGAGTACAGAGTAAAGTTCATTTATCTTAAGAGGGCCAATAGGGGTGTCAAGTTTTTCACAGGGATCACAGTGAAGCACATTAATTTATTTAGGGTTACAGCGTAATGTAGATATATTTATTAAGGGAAGTTATAATGACGTTTATTTTTAAGGGCACTGTTTTGGGATGTCTTCATGAGACCAGAGAGAATGGAAGTTTGTATGGGTGAGCTGTGCTTGAGGAAAGTCAGAATGGCAATTAGACCAAATAACCAAGAAAGATATTAGAAGACCTCGAATTAAATAACATGTCACAAAAGTTAACTGAATGTAAATGTTTATTTCTGCAACTGACTACATCTCATCAGTACTGTGGTGCCTGTAGGATTTGCAATCTGATGATGGCTGGTAACATCAACTCTCCGTATCACTACTAAAGTATTTTCTACATTACTGTATTTTATGGTTTTTATATTTTATTGTTTATTATATAATTGTTACCTATGACCGTTTGTATATGAACCACTGTATTGTAAAGCGCTGTGGAATATATTGGTGCTATATAAATAAAGATTATTATTATTACTATTTTTAAGTATAACTTTACCATTGTAAGGACATGTTGGGAAGTTCAAGCAATGCAAATGTATACAGGGCAAACCTGACATTGTTATTAAATGTTGTATTAAAGGGGTTGTACCCTTCAAAAAATTCAAGTCTCCGTGCAGTTG
Source organism: Allobates femoralis (assembly GCA_033576535.1). NCBI lineage: Eukaryota > Metazoa > Chordata > Amphibia > Anura > Aromobatidae > Allobates > Allobates femoralis. The sequence goes on from JARQOC010000003.1 coordinate 466,621,944, forward strand.
GTTCTGAAAAAATAAAAAATAGTAATACTTTACTCACTAAGGCTGCTTTCACATCAGCGGTTTTGTGCTGATCGCGGCAGTTGCGGTGAAAAAACCGCAACTGCCGCGATTACCACATAACGGCTGCACTTGTGGTGTACTTGCGGCAAGCCCCATACAATGTATATGCGGGCTTGCGGCAGGTGCGGTATCGGCACTTGCGGCAGGTGCGGTAGCGAAAAAAACTGCGGCTGCACCTGCCGAAAGTGCCAATACCGCACTTGCCGCACCTGCCGCAAGCCCGCATATACATTGTATGGGGCTTGCTGCAAGTACACCGCAAGTACAGCCGTTATGCGGTAATCGCGGCAGTTGCGGTTTTTTCATCGCAACTGCCGCGATCAGCGCAAAACGCTGATGTGAAAGCAGCCTAAGACCTGGTTCAGTGCTGACTCTCCGAGTGAGCTAAGCAGTTTTAAGTGTGACATTCCATCCACATGGGCAGAATGTCTCCAAATTGTCCTGGATCCAACAGGACACACCTGATTTGAGAAAGCTGACTTGGGAGGTCAGCGGCCAAGGTCATTTACTGACTAATGAAAAGAAACACAGTTGCTTTGTTAAGTGCAGAATCAAAACATTTCTGTACTATGACAAAAAAATACATTAAAAACGCTACTACAAACCTGCACCAAAAAGCACCCAATAAGGGTGAGAACACATTAAGAAAAAGAAGTAGCTAAAAACGATTTTTATTGCGTGCTTTGGTGCTGACACCTTCAGAAAAAAATCAGCATTTACAGTACCTTTGAACGTGGCCTTCTAGACGTAAAAAAAAGTAAGAACTCATATATTGAAGCTTATGTAAAAATAAAAACCCTATGGCGGTTGCAAGCATAAATGAAGGAACTAAAAATATACCAATAAGTCACAACAAACTCAGTACGATAAGACAGTCCTGAATTTGGGTCTACGCCCTGCATTTCTGAACAGTCTGCTGAATGTCCAAAAGTGCTGCACGCTGCATTATTTGTCACTTATTGCTAGTTTATAAAAGTTGGGAGGTATGCTTTCAGCTGCTAAACTGTCGATGTACTCTGAATTAGTTGCACCATTCACTAGACGGTTGACAGTTCAGTGGTTGAAATGACTTTTCAATCAGCCATGGGAGAATACCTGCTAGTTAGGAAATACAGCATAAAGCTGAGAAGCTAGAACTGCATCAAGCCCCAATGCATTCCCAGGCATAAATTCAAAATGAAATTGACTCTCATATCATTTAAATATTAAATGGTGATATTAATGGTTGGCAAAGTTTCTGACAAGTTCCCTTTAAGTTAGGGGTCTTTAAAAACCCTGAAACAAAGTCCTTGATGAATATCACATCAGAATTAGATTTCTAAAAATGGAAGCACTGTACATCATTAATTATGTTAGACTATTAAACATTTTTATATTCATTTTATAATTTGAAACAAGATTGAATATATAAATATTAGATAAATAGCTAAAAATAGTTTTACATTCCACTTATTATCATTCTTATTAAAATGTAGAAACAATTGTAGTTGAAGCTATAACATAATTATTTTCTCATATTCTCTATGGCTGGGATCAGACAAGTGAATTTAATTTAATTTTCTAAAAAAAAAAAATCTAAATGATTTTAGTCCATAGTGTCATGTGTATGCGTCGAGCCCCAGGCCCTGGGGTACTCGGGTATTGGGGTCGGAGGGGTATTCATGGGGATGTCATGGGTGGCAGCGCCTGAGCCCGTGACCTGGGTGACACTTCAATAGAGGGGTTATGTACAGGGGATAAGAGTTATTGTCATGTGACGCCATCTGTAGTACCTGATGAGGGATCACCAGCGACGACACAGTCCTCCGGAGGGCGATGGTATCGTGGGAAGAATGGCAAAGCTCCCTAAAGGTGGAGCTGGTCCTCTGGGGCAGCGTTCCTGAAAGCAAACAGGTTGAATTCAGCAGCACAAAGACACGAAGGCAAAGTCACTCTCCCGGGTACTTTACTGTAAACAATCATCAGCATACAAGCCCACAGTTCAGCAAAAGTTGTTAAAGAAACAGGTAGTTCTGCGGGTGGCTGCAAGTGGATGCCAGGTGGGATGGTGGTACCCGTGGTATGCCTTAGTTGACGAATCCATGTCCTTTCTTCCCCGCCAAGGATGAGTTTATCCCCAATGGCTCCTTGAAGCTAGACTTGGGGCTCCCCTCCCTCGTTGTGAGGAAGCAGGCAGACCGCTCCGTTCGGCAGGGTGCCACAGCCGGTGAACAGACCGCAGCAGTCAGTTGATGATTTCAGAGGTAGACTCTGGCCATTTCCTCGAGTCCGGCGTTCCCGTGGTGGACTGAGGAATTCCCTGGAGTATGGTCGCTCCATGCTGGGGTTCCCCCTTGCTATCTCGGGCCCAGACTCATGCATCAGGCACCCTGCTCAGGATCCCCTCAGGATCTACTTTCATCTTCCCTCCGGATCAGCGTAGAGCTGTCTGGTTTAACCTTCCGCCTCGCTCCACACTCCTCCTCAACTACTCTCCAACTCCCAACTACTCTTCACTCTCCCAAGAGGTGCTAGTTCCCTCCCGGTAACCTCCCACCTCTAGTCTAGTGTGGGAGTGCAGATTTGGCTCCCACCCACCAGCCTAGTATCCACTTGCAGCTGGGGAAGTTTACACCACTTTTATGAGTTCAATACCCCACTGTGACGCCTGACCATGTGGGGCGCCACATATGCAATGTCCAATTTTCACTTCCATATGCCATTCATATGTCCATTTTGCATCTGTATGGCATCCCTTTATTACATGTAAAATGTAATGAACAAAAGCCAAATACTGTTTCCTATGTTTATAATTGCATTTTATATTTAAGGAAAAAAATAGGATATATGGTAATAACTCGTGATTAGTTTTTGCACTCTCCATGACATATAATGGGCAGCTGTGAAACAATATAATGATCAAAGTGGTGGAATGTATGCAGTGCATGTAAATATTCATATTAACTACTAGAGATTTGCAATGGTCAATGTGCTGTCTTTATGCTACAGACAACACAATGACTTTGAATATGCTCGACTCTGACCTAACGCTAAATTTTATCATTTTATCAAATTATACAAATGTTTTACAGCAGACTAAAATCATTTCATGAAAACTTTGTAATATTATTGATGAATCAGGTAGAGATGAATGATTTTGAAATGTAACCGTTACGTGCCAGGTCCTGTTTTTGCCTTCATGAACAGGCCATGTTTTCTAATTCTGACCAGTGTCACTTTATGAGGTTATAACTCTCGAGCGTATCAACGGATCCCAGTGATTCTGATAAATTTTTTTCATGACACGTTGTACTTCACACTAATGGTAATTTTAGTTGATATTATTTGCATTAGTTGAAATACAACATTTTAGAAAAAATGGGACAATTTTGCAGTTTTCATAGCTTGAATTTTTTGCTCTTAAAGAGGAACTCTGGGGAGATAAAAATGTTGTACTTTACCTGCCCTCATACATAAAGAAGCTGAGCTTGGCTCTACAGTTCTAGTATCTTTGGATCACTTATAAATAAATAAAATAGTATTTGCTCCTGAGCCCTCACCTCTCCCGTATGAGACGTGCAGTCACAAAGCAGTGTAAAGCTCCGTGCTGCAGCAGAGGACAGGGGGCCCTGTAGATTTGGATTTCCTCCTCTCTTTAATTATAAAGACCTGCATTTATAAACTTCACTTTGTGTTTACTAGTATTAACTTTGTCTAACATTAAAAATTCTCTGGTGATGTGAAACATTTAAGTGTGAAACAAAAAAAAAACCCATGGCATATACAAGAGCACACCTGAGTAATTGGTGAGATACAAAAAATTATTTTATTCAACACAAATGCAGACAAAAAGTTTTAAAGTCATTTAAAATACACAATAAACAACAATAGGGGGTTCAAATACACAACAATATTGTATCTAAAGAGGGGACAACAAGGGTATACACTTAAGGTCAAATTAATGTGCAAACGATCAGACTCACTTATATGTTACAGAAGTTCATTGATTATACCAATTGTACAACCCTAGATATCTCATAGAGATTACCACTAGAGGAACCAAGAGTGATTAAGCAAAGACCAATGCAAAGATGAATTTGACAAGGTGGAAAATACTAAGCGATGTAACATAGTAACATAGTTTTTAAGGTTGAAGGAAGACTTTAAGTCCATCTAGTTCAACCCATAGCCTAACATGTTGATCCAGAGGAAGGCAAAAAAAAACCATGTGGCAACACTAAGCTCCACATTGGGGGAAAAAATTCCTTCCTGACTGCAGATACGGCAATCAGACTAATTCCCTGGATCAACGCCCTATCAAAGAATCTAGTATGTATAACTGGTAATATTATAGTTTTCAAGAAAGGCATCCAGGCCCTTCTTAAATGTTAGTAGTGAGTCACTCATTACAACAGCATGTGGCAGAGAGTTCCATAGTCTCACTGCTCTTACAGTAAAGAATCCGCGTCTGTGATTATGATTAAACCTTCTTTCCTCCAGACGTAGAGGATGCCCCCTTTCCCCGTCTCAGGCCTAAGAGTAAAGAGATCATAAGAAAGGTCTCTGTACTGCCCCCTCATATATTTATACATTATTATAAGATCACCCCTAAGCCTTCGTTTTCCAAGCTAAATAACCCCAAGTTTAATAACCTGTCTTGGTATTGCAGACCCCTTAGTCTTCTAATGACTTTTGTCGCTCTTCTCTGGACCCGCTCTAGTTCAGCTATGTCTTTCTTATACACCGGAGACCAGAATTGTACACAGTATTCTAAGTGTGGTCGCACTAGTGACTTGTATAGAGGTAAAATTATGTTCTCCTCATGAGCATCTATGCCTCTTTTAATGCATCCCATTATTTTATTTGCCTTTGTAGCAGCTGCCTGACACTGGCCACTAAATGTGAGTTTATCATCTATCCATACACCCAGGTCTTTTTCAGTGACAGTTTTGCCCAGTGTTTTACAATTAAGCACATAATTAAACCTTTTGTTTCCTCTGCCCAAGTGCATGACTTTACATTTATCCCCATTAAAGCGCATTTGCCATTTAGCCGCCCAAGCTTCTAGTTTACATAAATCCTCCTGTAATATAGAATTGTCCTCCTCTGTATTGATTACCCTGCAGAGTTTAGTGTCATCTGCAAATATTGAGATTCCACTCTGTATGCCCCCTACAAGGTCATTAATAAATATATTAAATAGAAGCGGGCCCAACACTGACCCCTGTGGTACCCCACTGTTAACTGTGACCCATTCTGAGTGTGTTCCATTAATAACCACCCTTTGTTTCCTATCACTAAGCCAGTTCTCAACCCACTTACACATATTTTCCCCTATCCCCATTGCCCTCATTTGATGTATCAACCTTTTGTGTGGCACCGTATCAAAAGCTTTTGAAAAATCCATATACACCACATCCACTGCATTTCCTTGGTCCAGTCCAGAACTTACTTCTTCATAGAAGCTTATTAGATTAGTTTGACAGGAACGGTCCCTCGTAAAACCATGTTGATAATGGGTCATGAGGTTATTTTTGTTCAGATACTCCAGTATAGCATCTCTTAGAAAACCCTCTAGAATTTTACCCACTGTAGAGGTTAAGCTTACTGGCCTATAATTTCCAAGATCAGTTTTTGTCCCCTTTTTGAATATTGGCACCACATTTGCTATACGCCAGTCCTGTGGTACAAACCCTGTTATTATGGAATCTTTAAATATTAAAAATAATGGTCTATCTATGACAGTACTTAATTCCTGCAGCACTCTGGGGTGTATCCCATCCGGGCCCGGGGATTTGTCAATTTTAGTGATTTTTAGACGATGCCGTACTTCCTCTTGGGTTAAGCAGGTGACATTTAATTGAGACTTTTTGTTATCACTGATCATATTGTCTGCCATGGGATTTTCTTGTGTAAATACTGTTGAAAAAAAGTCATTTAGCATATTGGCTTTTTCCTCATCCTCATCCACCATTTCACCCAGACTATTTTTAAAGGGGCCAACACCATCATTTTTTAGTTTCTTACTATTTATGTAGTTAAAAAATATTTTGGGATTCTTTTTACTTTCTCTGGCAATGAGTCTCTCTGTCTCAATCTTTGCTGCCTTGATTTGCTTTTTACAAATGTTATTTAATTTTCTGTATTTATTTAATGCCTCATCACTACCTACTTGCTTTAATTCCCTAAATGCTTTCTTTTTGTCACATATTGCACTTCTTACCGCTTTATTTAGCCATAGTGGTTTCCTCCTATTTCTAGCATGCTTATTCCCATAGGGTATATATTGTGCACATGTCCTATTCAGGATGCGAATAAACATCTCCCATTTGTGTTGTGTACTTTTATGTCTCAGGACATCGTCCCAGTTTATTGCACTAAGATCATCTCTCAACCGTTGGAAATTTGCCTTCCTGAAGTTTAGTGTCCTTGTGGCCCCTTTACTACACGTCTTAGTAAAGGATACTTGAAAGCTTATTAAGTCATGATCACTATTACCCAAGTGACCTCCAACCCGTATGTTTGATATGCGGTCTGGCCTGTTGGTTAATATTAGGTCCAGCAGTGCCCCCTTCTTGTTGGGTCCTGAACCAGTTGTGAAAGGTAATTGTCTCTCATAGTTTTCAAAAACTTATTACCTTTGCTGGAACTGCAGGTTTCTGATCCCCAATGTATTTCAGGGTACTTGAAGTCCCCCATAATAATGACTTCTCCCTGAGTCGCTGCTTCATCTATTTGCTTTATGAGGATATTCTCCTCCACTTCCATTATTGTTGGGGACTTATAACAAACCCCTATCAGTAATTTATTATTTTTTCCCCCTCCCCTTATCTCCACCCACAGGGACTCTACATTTCCATTAGATTCACCTATATTATCACGCAGGATGGGTTTTAAGGATGATTTTACGTATAAACATACACCTCCTCCTCGCCTATTTGTACGGTCATTTCTGAACAGACAATAGCCCTGTAAATTAACAGCCCAGTCATGGCTCTCGTCCAGCCAAGTCTCCGAAATCCCCACCATGTCATAATTATTTTCCAATAAAATCAATTCTAATTCCTCCATTTTGTTGGTGAGGCTTCTGGCATTAGTGAACATGCACTGTATGCATCTCTCTTTACCTCTCTTCCTTCCTACTAGTTTGACTGTTCTAACCCCACCCCCCATGCCACCCCCAATTTTATTACTTGTGCCCAGGTTACTGTTTACACTATCTTCCCCTCCTATACAATGAATACCCTCCCCCCCAATCCCTAGTTTAAACACTCCTCCAACCTTCTAGCCATTTTCTCCCCCAGCACAGCTGCACCCTCCCCATTGAGGTGCAGCCCGTCCCTAGCATAGAACCTGTAGCCAACAGAGAAGTCGGCCCAGTTCTCCAGGAACCCAAACCCCTCCTTCCTACACCAATTCCTGAACCACTTATTTATCTCCCTAATCTCCCGTTGCCTCTCTGGTGTGGCACGTGGTACAGGCAGTATTTCAGAGAATACTACCTTGGAGGTCCTTGCCTTAAGCTTGCAACCTAATTCCCTGAAATCATCTTTAAGGACCTTCCACCTACCTCTAACTTTGTCATTTGTGCCAATGTGCACCATGACTGCTGGCTCCTCACCAGCCCCTCCCAGTAATCTGTCAACCCGATCAGCGATGTGCCGGACTCGAGCGCCAGGTAGGCAGCACACTGTTCGACGATCCCTGTCTTTGTGACAGATTGCCCTATCTATTCCCCTAATAATTGAGTCCCCCACTACCAGCACCTGTCTGGCCTGCCCTACTCTCCTGTTTTCCCCCTTACTGGAGCTGACACTCCTCTGGCTTTCAGAGGTCATGCCCTGCTGCAGCAGTGCTATCCCTGAACTCACACCCCCTCATCTGCCAACATAGCAAATTTATTGGGGTGTGCCAGATCAGGGCTAGCCTCCCTGGCACCCTTCCCTCTACCCCGCCTTCTAACTGTCACCCAGCTGGCTACCTCACGGTCCTGCAGCTCCATACTACCATCCTCCCCCACATCTATCCCATTGAGCAGCTGTTCAGTGAGCAGCAGACTCCTTTCCATACTGTCTATGGATCTCAGCGTTGTCAGTTGTTCATTTAGATCCAGTATCTGGGCTTCCAAATGCACAACGTACTCACATCTCACACAGCAGTATGCACCCTTGACCGGCTGGTCAAGGAATGCATACATGTGGCAAGATGTACACTGGATGGCATTGCCAATCATGGAGCTCATTTCCTAATGGGGATTGCACCAGTCAGAAATGATAAGTAAAAAGAAATGCAAAGTATTAATAAAATACAACCAGCAATTCAGTAAATCCTCCCTTCCAAACTCCCTGAATCCAAAGTCACTGAATCACAAGTCACACACTTACTTCTGTTGCACTTGCTCTGTCACACGCAGCTCGTCACACTCGCTAGAAACTCAGATATATAGAGGTTTTTTTTCCCTTAGCAGAAAATCAGCCTGTATCTCAGTGCACTCAGTGTACTGATAGTTTTTCACAGTCGCATTAACACTCTCTATACAATGCTTTAGGATATCAAGTTCAGTGCCTAGGTACCCCCTAAGAAGATAGAATAGCAGTACAATATGGTCAAGAATATGAGAAAAATAACAAATCAATTATAACACAATCGTTATACACAGAGTGCAGTGCATATAGGAACTTATAGAGGTCATAACCCAATATTAGGGTATGATGTGGCTATATAGCAACACCAGTTGATAACAATTATAAGTAGTCCCATGCCCAAACACTGCACATACCTGAGCAGGTATGTGACATAAGATGAACCACACAGGATTAGTTAATGTTAATCAGGTATACACCTGTGGTGATCAGTGTCAATACTAATATATACACAAGTCATAAGATCACGCCAGTATATAGTAATCCCTGTCCACCTAGTATGGTAAGACCTGGGTGTTTGTTTAGAGGTTCTATGGGTTACACAGATTTAGGATAGAGAGGTCATTAGTATTTGATTCCATAGTCACACATACGGCTAGTTGTCCCCAAACAAGTGGTGGAGGGACCCCCAACAAGGAAACCCAACGCGTATCGCTACCCTAAGGTAGCTTCGCAGGGGTGTCCGCTTGTGTCCCTGGTCGCAGTATAAATAAGCGGTATAGTGCTTGTTACCGCGCTCAGCTGGCAATGGGCGGCAACAAGAAATGCGTCACAACCACGTGACCGCGTTGCCCAGCAGCCAGAATAGCGATATGAAAGCAGGAAGTGCGTCACGGTCACGTGACGCGTTACCATAGTGATGTTGTAAACACGTTCTCACAAGTCAGAGAAGCGTGTGTTGCACCCGGAGGAAGATAGGATGCTGGGGCAGGAGGATTCCAGTATGAGAGGGCACAAACATTGAACAGGATGTGGTGTTAACCAGAGCCATCCCATAGAGTATATGATTAAGAGCGAGTGTGGGTAGTTCCCGCCTCCCAGTAGCCACCAGAGTATGTTTAACCCCCGCAGAGGACTGGTGCAGAAGTGCAGCTTGCACCTCATAATTGCATTCAGTGGATATATATATATAGATGATGACAAAGATTTCTACAAGTGATCAGCGGTGGTCAGAAGGATATTAAATGAAAGGTTACATATGAATATATATATATGAAAAATACAGAATAAGTTTACGCACATAGACAATGGTAAACAAGTGTAAAAGGACATAACACTACACCTTAGGGAAGATAATATGATGCCCTAAAATTACAGCATCATTCCCATTTGTAAAGATTTTTGACGCAATTATGTCCCTAAGCGACTAATTATAATGATTAGTATATATAATATAATATAGTCGCTTGATCATCTAGAGAGATTGAGGTTAAGAAATCACATACTAGTCAGACAGTATATAGTAGCTGTAAATAAGGCATTTTATTGTTATAACAAATCCCTAGGCACTATGTAAAATTTAGAAAACACACCATGTGCCCACTTATCTGATCTTTCATTTTATATGCACACAAGTTATTTAAGTTAAAGTAAAATTTGATACCAACCAAATATCTGTATTCACCATGGTAGACCACTGTACCTAGATTCTAAAAAGGTAGGGGGGTTTGGGGGATCTTGGGGGCCGGAAGAAAGGGCCCACATAGTCGAGCAACAAAAAGAAGGCTTTCGGTCCTTGGCTTACTTCCCAACAAGGGAAGATATAGTGTAAAATAGATCTGATATAACAGAGGGTTACTCATAAACAAGCTTGGTTAGTCGATTATATACATAAAGAACCCCAAGGACGATCATTAAGTAAGTCCTGTACGAAGAGACTAGAATGATGTGTCCAACAATAAACAATCTCAAATAGTGATTCCAAAGTGTTGTTCCTGAGAAAGGTAGAGTCCATAGTAGAGTTCTTTGAAATCCCACGATGGAGAAATTCAGCACGCAAGGTTGATGTTCATCATTACAGCGTAATATTAAGACGATGCAAGTAGAATAGCTCCCTCACACGTAGATCCGGTAGATCTTCATCCGAGGAATCCTGTAAAAAGAAATTCCTCGTTTAATCCAACAGGTGACATGTAGTTGAGTAGATATATCCATTTCGTTTCAGATTTTAATAATGTCTTCTTAATATCACCACCTCGAATGGTAAGTTTGATTCGATACAACCCCTCTATTTGCAACCCCCTTGGGTTCCCATAATATGCAATCAAAAAATGTGAGGCAACCGAAGTCAATTTGATACCTTTTTCTTGGTGGGTAGATGCCATGTTGATAGTAGAAATGTTATGTTGTGCTCGTTTTCTCAACTCTTGTGACGTCTCTCCCACATATATCTTGTGACAAGGACAAATTAGGGCATAAATTACATTAGTGCACTTGCAATTGAAGTAGTATCGCAATTTATGTTTCTTAGAGTCACACGGATTGAGGAAGGAATTTCTTGTTGGGGTCATATACTGACAAACACTACATGATCTACAGGGAAAGAAGCCCATTAGTTTAAATCCCCTAGAGGTGGAGGTGGTGGGTCTTGTAAAATGACTGTTGGTCAGCTGGTCACGTAAATTAGGTGCACGTCTTGCTGTCAGGAGTGGGCGATACTTTAGAATCAAGTATTAGAAGATTCCAATGTTTGTTAGTTGCCTTACCCACCTCTGACCATTTATTATTACATTTCGTAATAATTCTGATCTTGTTATCCATGGTCCGCTCCCTCCATTGAAGCAAAGATCGTTGATCATGTTGACCAGCTCGTTTAAAAGCACTGGAGACCACTTTCTTTGAGTAACCTCGGTTCCGGAAGCGTTCCGTCAGGGCTTTGGCTTGTATCTTAAAGTCCACATCAGAGGTACAGTTCCGTCTGACACTCAGGAACTGTCCGACTGGTATACCTTTTCTCAAATGTTGGTGGTGGAAGCTGGGAAATTGAAGAAGGCTATTAGTTGCAGTCGGTTTTCTGTGGAGATTTGTACAAAAGACTCCGTTGTTAATTGTAATCAACAGGTCCAAGAAGATGGCACTTGTGGGGGAGATGGAGTGTGTCAGAAAGATATTGAGCAAATTTGCATTCAAACTGGTCAAAAAATCAACACATTCCATTTAAGTACCTTCCCATAGAAAGATAACATCATCGATGTATCTGTACCAGCCACGTACTTGCTTTTTGTACGTATCCATCTGATAAATGACCGTTGACTCCCACCACCCCAAACAAAAGGTTTGCGAACGCAGGTGCGCATTTAGTGCCCATAGCAGCGCCTGATATTTGCCGGTAGTACACCCGGTCAAACAGAAAATAATTGTGTGTTAATACAAAGTCAAGGAGATCGACCAAGAAAGAATCATGCATCCTGTCCGAACCCAACTGTTTGTCTAGAAAGTACAAGACCGCACGCATACCATCAGAATGGGCAATGTAAAGTGATTCTACATCACATGTAAAAATCAGAGTTTCTGGAGTTACTTGTAGAGATTGTATGTGTTGGATAAGATGTGTACTGTCTTGGTATAAGAAGGCAGCTCCTGTACCAATGGTTGTAGATAGAAATCCATATACTCACTTGCCTTCTCACACAAACTCCCTATGCTTGAGACAATGTGTCTACCCGCTGGAACGTTAAGTTGTTTGTGTACCTTTGGGAGTAGATGAAACGTAGGCATGACCGGCTTTTTCACCCAAATAAATTCCTTCTCCCTTTGGTTGATAATTCCATATCTGTTAGCCGCTTCAAGGAGCTTGAAAAGCTTATTCTGGAAGACACAAGTGGGATCAGATAAAAGTTTTACATAGTGATTAGCGTTAGTCAATAGTCTCAAAGCCTCCGTTGTATACATGTCAGTTGGCCAGATTACCACATTCCCCCCCTTGTCTGCTTCTTTGATAATAAATTCAGGGTTATTCCTTAAGCTGCATATAGCCGCCAGTTCTGTGCTTGTCAGATTTTTGTTTTTAGCTGTATTAACTTGCATCATGTCAATTTCTTTTTTCATACACTCTTAGAATAAATTCACAGAGGGTATAGTGGAAAGTGGTGGAGCTTTCTGCGATCTATTACGGTAGGGGAAAACTTTCCTACCTGTATTAGGTTGGATATCATCAAGTAGATCCAATAGGTCATGCATGGCGCGTTGTTCTCTCTCCGGTAGATTATTGATCGTGTCTGGACAATGATACATAACAGCAAAGATCAATTTACGGCAGAATAAGTAGAGATCTTTTATTAGTGTGAACTTATCAAGTTGGTTCATTGGGCAAAAGGTGAGGCCCCGTTCAAGAACCGAGGTCTCTACAGAATTGAGAGTGTAGGTAGAGAGGTTAATTACCTGAAGTTTCATATCCATCCCTGGAGAAGACTCCAATGGGTATATGGACCCTAATATCTGGGGTAATTCTTGCCTCGGCCCTTCCCTACCCCCTTGCCACCCTTCGGTTTCGGTGTAGGTCCCCCTCCTCCTCCTCTTCCCTCCCCTTCTGACTCGCTTTCTTGGTCGCTGCCCGACCCTAAAAAATTACTGCTGTCGTCAGAAGGGTCTGTCAGGGGGTCTGAGGGCACTGGATCTTTTGTGGGCGTGGTGGTTTTTGTATCTCACCAAGTACTCAGGTGTGCTCTTGTATATGCCATGGCTTTTTCTTTGGTTTCATATTGACTCTTCATGGCATGATGAGCACTCACATTTTGTTAAATATTTAGTGACCTAGTGGTGCTCCTCTACCCTCCTTCAAACATTTAAGTGTGGCAAACCTGCAAAAGAATACGAAATCAGGAAGGGGGAAACACTTTTTGACACCACTGTATATATACCGTATATATATATATATATATATATATATACGGCGGCCGTCACACGCATCAATATAATGCACAATATCGCTTAAGCGATCTGCGTTTTGATCGCTTAAGCGATATCGTTTGTGCATCGCTGCGTGCAATCAAGCGATTTTACAATGTAAAATCACTTGATCGTTAGATCGCAGATTGGTGAGCCGGAGCTCATATCAAGCGATAAACGCTTGAACAATCTGCCTCATCGTGGTGTGTGACACCACGATGATCCATCTCCCAGGGGCAGAGCCTATGCTGGGAGATGGTATCTATGGTAAACGTCGGGTTACTAGGCGTCGCGCGGCGCCTAGTAACCCGATGTGCACCATAGTTACCAGCGATCTCGCTGCTCCACATCGCTGGTGAGTCTGTCTGTGTGACAGCTCACCAGCGATGTGAGCAATATTGTTAGCGATCGCGCGTGCACGTGATCGCTAACAATATCGCTAGCGATATTGAACCGTGTGACGGCCGCCTACTATATGCTGCTTATGTAAATATATATTCATTATATATATATCTGTTTCTGTACATATGCAGTTCATAGTGTGTGTTTAAGTATATGTGTATATACAATGTATGTGTGTACACATATAGCATGTGTGTATATCTGTGCAATATATACGGTATATAAAACATTTAATATGTATCGTAAGATATTGTCAGGTAAAAAATTTAAATTTGTGTCACTGTCCAAATATATATGGACCTAACTGTATGCAGGTGTGCCTAGCATAATTAGTGTGTTCACTTGCTGTTGCAGTCTTTAGTAGTTTATAAAATGGAGCAAGACACTTTATTTAAAAAAAAAAAAAAAAGAATAAAACTGTTCTGCAGCCAAATTGATTCACCAACACAAACACAGTTAAGCTTAACTAACTTTGTGGAGCTGACAATAAATATGATGCCAAGATATGATGATTAGCTCTAATTTTCAAGATCCAAAGGGGGTTGTAATTACTTATGACACGTTTCATGTAGGCTTATATAAAAAAATGTATCTTTATTATTTAACTATTATTGTTAGTAGCTAGTGTATTACATCATCTATTCAGTCTATTTAGCCTTCAGTATTCTATCATCTTAGGGTGACCAATCATACAATGATGCAATCTTAATTACAGTTGCATTACCTACTTTTATTAATGCTCTCTGTGTGAGGTATACAGTTTACGGATTTCTTAGCTGACACATTTCTAAATGTTTTTGCAGATGCCAAATTAACAAAACAGATAGTTTGTTACATAAATGGCCATCCGATTCTGCCAATTCAGTCCCGGATTCATTTCTGTCCTGTTTTTTCCCAGCCCCAAAATCAGAGACTGCACCATTTTTGGTCTCCAGTGAAAAAAATGGACCAAACCGGACAAAAACAAATCTGGGGTGATCCGGAGCACATAACAAAGGAGTCTATGGTGCCGGATCCAGGAAAAAACAGGATTGTTTCCCGGATTCGGTTTTAGTGTACTGAGCACATTCACTGCTCTGTCCACATGTGACATGTGTGTAATTTCACTTTAACAGTGTATCTATGTAAGAATGCTGATAATGTAAATCTCCTGCAGTAACTTAGTTCAGCCACTGGAGGTTACCAGTGTACACGAGTAAAAAGTTCTGGAAACAGGAAGTAATTTTTAGCCAGTCTCCTGAGGTAAATTGACAGAGACAGATGCCTGAGGAGATCCTACACAGAAGATGTGTTGGCTGTTCTGAGGGGCTCGTGGACCTATGGAAGGATGTGCCTGGCTAGAAGCATGTTAGAATTATTCAAGGGCTCGATCTACACCGACGGCTGAAAGATAAGCCATGTTCTGTGAGTACATAAGATTGACCAGTCAATATATGGATAGTCAGACAGGGTGAGTTAGCCAGAAACTGCAAAGGACTACTTTGTAGGTCTTTCTGAGGAGAGACCAACCAGGCTTGGCTGAGGGTTAAATAATATACACCCTGTTAACTGCTTGTATATTACCAAGTTTAAGAATTTCAACTCATGCAGGAGGTAAAACTGCATTTGCTGTGAATAGGTTGTGGGATAGATTTATGAAAGGGAATCATGGATCCCGAAGTATTTTGTAAATAGCGTGGGAGGGGGTGTAGGATTATATCTTGAGGGGAACATGTGCCGCAGCTGCAGTAAGAGCCCGGGTAAGCCCTGTACAGAGTAAGGGTGGGGTTGGTATAGTCAGGGGTAGGTGTGTTCCCTCCTTGCAAAACTGGCATATGAGTTCCCTCGGGCTGCATAATATGTACATTGTGATCGGTCTGTTGAGGCTCATACCTTTGTTGAGAAGTTAGAATTTTGTTATCTTTTTGGCACTGATAGAGTTAATTTGCCACTATTTTGGAGTCAGTGTTGTTCATAGCAGCACCGCATTCCTCACACACAAACGACTGGCATCCCGGTCGTTACAATTTGGTGTCGGCAGGATATGGTGCTCACTATGTATGGTGACAGTAGCACAGATGGCTCTGCAGTGGCTCCTGTGGAAGTCCACCCCTCTTACCCCATTGTGACCGGCAGAGACCGGTTAATGGGTTGCTCAGCAATGGGCACACTGCTTAATCACCTAGCCAAGTTTGATGGGTACAACTTGCTGTTCAGCCATTGGGTAGGCAGGCTGAAGAATGCCATTGCTCTGCTCAGTGTTAGCCCCCAACAGCAGCTGGAAGTTGCGCTGAATGCTCTGGATGGGGTTGCCCACAAAGTCGTCCTGTTATAATCTGAGTATAAGCGAAAGATGGTCGATGACATTATTCGGATACTAGAAAAGGAATTTGATCATGTGCCGGCGGCAGGGCAACTGCGAGTACAGTTCTTCGCCCGAACTCAGAGGGACAGAGAAAGCCTGATTCAGTATGCTATAGCGTTGGAAGAACTGCATCAGGAAATTAAAAAGAAGTCGCTTGTGACTGTAGGTACTGAGGCCAATATTGACAGCATACTTCGAGATCAGTACATTGAGGGGATACAGAGTGAGGCACTAAGGATCAAGTTGTTGCTGAAGGCGCGAAGTACTCCTGGTGTCACATATTCTGAAATATAGGAAGAAGCGGTAGCGCGGAACTTAGAAGTGAGGTCTGCTACTCAGTGTAGTAACCTGCAAATGGCTGACACAGGAGGGCCGAGACCTGACCCTGTTTGGGCACAGCTGGCGATTTTACAGAAAACCGTGGAAGCCTGGCGGAACAGGTGCAGCCAATGCGGGTTCGGGAGATGCTTCCGATATGCACAGCACCAACTAACCCCTCAACTCCCCTGTTTGGTCAGTCACCCTATATCCCAGGGAGGGCATCGACTGCTTCAAGACCTGAGCCACCCCGAGGTGGGACAAGAAGACTGGTCCAATGTTGGTGATGCAGAGAACCCGGCCATATGTGGCGAGACTGTCAGAAGGGCATGCCGGCTGAAGGTCCGGGCCTCAGTAAAAGAGAGGACCTCGCTGTAGTTGGGCATACAGCGAGGCATGAAAGACAATCAATGCCCAATGGCTGTTCCGAAGATCTGATTGCGGAAAGTCCTACTTTGGAAGTGCAGTTCGCAGAAAAGAAGGTGGTGTACTTGGTGGATACTGGGTTGGAGGTAATGACCATGCCGATGAAGCTTTTCCAGGCGCACTTCGGAGAGACTGTCAAACCACAGTCAGGACATCTGTGGAGGCTGAAGGCCGCAAATAACGAAGAAATCCCAGTCACGAGCATTGTATGGATGAGAGTACAACTGTGTGACCAGGAGTTGGGAACCAAAGGAGTGGTGCTCGTGAAGACGCAGGCAAGGCCGAATATCTTGGTGGTTCTGGGAATGAATGTTCTGAGAGAGCTGAACTCCCTCCTGTTCGAACACGATGGCCCAAGGAATTGGAAGCGAGCAACACCCAACAAAGTCTCTCAGAAGGCTTTGCAGCAAATGGTCCAATCGTGCAGCATTCGGAAGAGCTCGGCAGAAGGAAGAGCGGTAGGAGCAGTGTATGTTTCATGCGGAGCTGTGGTTGTGATTGCCCCAGATCGAGAAGAACTTGTGTTGATGCCAGTAGGGAAGCACCGAAAACTAAATGGAGTGGAGGTGATTCTGGAACTGGAGGAACAATCAGAATATATTGGTAGCCCGATGATAGCCCGAACAGTGGCCACTGTACAAGATAGAAGTGTACCAATGAGGTAACTGACCCTGGCAGTGGATACAAAGCTGGCTGATGTATATGTGTTTGGTGAAAGGGGTCATTCCCAAAAATCAATTCACCCTTAGGGTAGATTGCTGGGCCGCCTGGACCTTGTCAATGCAGACAGCGATGGAAGTGTCTCCTATGCTCGAGTGGAATGGCAGGAAGCTTATGGAGATCATGGGAGTGGATGAGTTCCAGTTAACCGTCGAGCAGGTTCACAGACTGGAGGTCGTGTTGTGGGAGTAACAGGCTGCTTTCTCCAGGGGTGATGAAGACTTTGGTTGTACAAAGGCTGTGGAGCACGAGATACCCATGGGAAACACCCCTCCAATTCGGAAGAGATATCGCCAAATCCCACTGAATCTTTATCAGGAAGTCAGAGGAATGCTAGCACAGATGCTGGACAATGGAGTCATCCAGCTGAGTCAAAGTCCTTGGGCCGCACCGGCCGTGTTGGTACGGAAGAAAGATGGGTGTCTACGGTTTTGTGCTAACTACTGCAAGCTAAATGCACATACCGTGCGAGACTCCTATCCATTACCCAGGATCGAAGAATCCCTGTCTGTGAAGTATTTCTCCACCCCGGGGAGGACTGGCCCAGGTGGCAGGGGGGCAAGCGCCCCCTGGGCTGGTGGTATAGCCCACATCTAGGGCTTCCCCCCACCGAAATGGGCCGGCCGACGCAGCAGCAGGTGGCGGCGGGGAGATGGTAAGTGAGCCGCGGCATGGAAATCCTGCCAGCATCCTTTTCTGCTAGCACACCCCCCCCCCCCCCCGGTCATCAAAAATTTCTGGTAGCGAACCGGTCATCATGAATTTCTGCTACCATCCCCCCGTCCTCAGATCTGGGCTGGCAGGTCAAGAGGTCAAGACTGCCACCCAGGGCCAGAGGCACCAGCCAGCCCCTGCCAGCGGCTACTGTCAGGTGACCATGGCAGCTTGAGATCGACAGAAGACAGCATTCTTGCCGATGGGTTTGTATGAGTTCAATCGAATGCCCTTCGGACTGACTAATGCTTCAGGGACATTCCAGCGGCTAATGGAGTACTGCTTGGGCGATTTTGAGTCTGTGTTGATCTATTTGGACGACGTGATTATCTTTGGAGATTCGTTCGATGATACCTGAAGAAGCTCCGACAGGTGTTGCATTGACTAAGCAATGGAATTAAGATCAAGCCAAAAAAATGTCACTTGTTTAGAGTGAATACTTGGGGATATTGTATCGGCTGAGGGTGTGCAACCAGCCGCGAGCGAAATTGAGGCCATTCAGGATTGGCCCTGTACTAAGACTGTGAGAGAAGTATGAGAGTTTCTCGGTTTAGCCAAATACTACCGTCGGTTTGTGAAAGATTTTGCCAAAGCGGCTGAGCCCCTGAACGAGCTACCAAGACAGGATGGCACAGGAGCCCAAGAATCAGCCGATCCGGTGGAAAGACGGACAGCAACAGGCATTTGATCGGATCAGGACCGCCCTGGTACAGGCCCCCTTGTTGGCGTATGCTCTCTTTGATCGACCGTTCACATTGTAGAGAGATGGAAGTCTTAACGGCTTGGGGGCCGTGTTAGCACAAGAGCAAGATGGCCGTGAGAGGGTCATTGCATACGCCAGCTGATCCGTACGGGACACCGAATGAAACCCGGACAATTACAGCTGGAGATGTTGGCCCTCGTGTGGGTTGACTGAGAAGTTTGCTGAGTACCTGGCTGGTGCGGAGATCCTCATGATGACAGACAATAATCCCCTGACCCACTTGGAAAATTCCGAGCTGGGAGCTCTGGAGCAGAGATGGGTGGCGCAGATGTCCAAGTTCAATTACCGAATCCGGTTTGGGTAGAGAGAGCTCTAATGCCGATGCCTTATCTCGAGTGACTCGAGGTGCACCAGAGCATGTGGTGGATGAAGACCTTGAGGACACTGAGATCCCTGATATGAGGCGATTACCTGTAATCGTTGATGTGGCACGTTCAAGTGCGGTGGCGACATGGGTCGCCACCTTGCTGGGTAAGACTCGTCAAGAGTGGGGCGAGTTACAGAAGTCAAAAGTCCTGGCCCGATGGGAGAACGAGAGCTTGGCTGAGTGCAGATGGACAAAAACTGCGACGGCAGTTGGATCGATTGGCCATAGCGGAGGGAGTACTGTATCGCTCGGTCTATGTAGCGGCAGAGCTGGGGTAGCAGGTAGTGATTCCAGCTTCAGTGGTTTCAGATATTGCCCGAGAAGCACATGCGCAGGGTGTGCATTTTGGGCCTCAGAAGATTTATCGTTGGCTGCACCGGTGCATGTACACACAGGGCCTAGAAGATGTTGTGAGGGAAGTGTGTGGTAGGTGTCGGCTATGTGAGCTGAATATGTCCCCAGAGCAGAGGGCTCCTGTTCAGACAATTGTGACTTCAGCCCGTTGGAGATGCTAATGGTAGACTTTTTGTCAGTTGGGTACGCCAGAAGTGGTCATCATTCATGTCTGGTCATGACTGATCACTTTACTAAGTTTGCCGTCACTGTCCTCACCAAAATTAGACTGCTAAGTCTGCAGCAGAAGCGATTTGTAAGCATTTCATCCAGGTGTATGGGTGTTCCCAAAGGATACATTCAGATCAGGGTGCTTCCTATCAGGGTCAGCTCATGACAGAGTTGCTGCAGGTTTATGGGATCCAGCAGTCAAGGAGCACTCTCTACCATCCACAGGGAAATGGGGCCTGTGAACATTTCAACCGAACCCTGCTCCAGATGCTGAGAACGCTGGAACAAAGGCAAAAGGAGCAATGGCCTGAATTCCTCCCAGAACTTATGTGGGCCTATAACAAAAAGGTCCATAACACCACGGGGTTCACCCCCTACGTGATGATGTTTGGTCAGCCTGGGCGAGAGAGAGAAGAACTGAGTCTCACTGTACCTTGTGAGCAGGATTATCGTACAGACAGTGAATGGGTCCAGGATCATTGGCAAATGTTGCAGGAGATCCACCAGATAGTAAAAGACCATGTACAGGATCATCCCCACCGAGATCGGGGACCGGTGCACACAAATGAATTCGGTGTGGGTGATAGAGTGCTAGTGCAAGTCATGCGCCAGGAAGGGAAATTGAGTGACAGGTGGGAGGAGACACCCTACACAAAAGTGGAAAGAGTATTTCCAGGGGGAAGTGTGTACACAGTGGTCCCCGAAGGGTGCATTGGACCTTGTCGCACAATGCACCGCCACTGGCTAAAGAGGTGCATGTCAGACGCACCTGCCCGTCTACCTGAGACGCTTGCGCCGCCTATATAGGTTGCACCGGACAATGTTCAATGTGACTGTTGGGATGATTTCGGGCCAGAAACGCCAGATGTACAGAGTCCAACAGCACAATCATCATCACCCCAACCGCAATTGAGGGTCCAGGGCACGGAACCGGGAACTGACCAGCCATGGTCCCCACTGAAGTAACCACCCGTCCCGCTATCCGAGTACCCCTACCATGTCGACCGACTCATTTCTATATATATATAATTTAGCAAAAATTGGAACAGCACTATATATACACATTGGGTGCAAGCTTTCCTACCATCACCAAGGTATTAAATATAGTCAAAAAACAGACTGCAGCACATCCTTTCCAGTGATAAACATGTGGATTTCAATCCTGGACTGCGACGTTTCGGCTAGATAACAGCCTTTATCAAGCAATCATAGCTGCTTGATAAAGGCTGATGTCTAGCCGAAACGTCGCAGTCGAGGATTAAAATCCACATGTTTATCACTGGAAAGGATGTGCTGCAGTCCGTTTTTTGACTATATATATATAGTCAAAAAAAATAAAAATATATATATATGCGGCAGCATGGATGAATAAAGTATCCGGCAACCGAATTGCACATTCAGACCAATCCAGTTGCCGGATTCCGGCTTAAGAACAAATTTTGTTCCTAAAATGTGTGTGAAGGTAATTGCGATTACCACATCCGGATGTGGATGCGGTAAACGCAATTACACTTCAAAGTGTGACCCTAGCCTTAGAAAGTAATTGTAAGATTATTTGAAGCAATTGATCTAGAGATAGCGTATCACATTTGATGAGTGCATTCTCAATGCTTTATACTTTCAGAATGATTATTTTTATCTCCCTTTACCTCTTTAGATATGAAATTGGGACCAATGTTATTGAATTAGTACCTTTTCCCAGCACATTTTCATTCATTTTAAATTGGTTCCTTGACATTTTTTTATCCCTAAATTGATTCACCAGATATTTGTTCCATTTTTATTAAAGGAAAATTAAAGAAATTGAGTTAACCAAAACATATAAAATATCATGCTATCTGTGGAAAGATTTTCTGCCAGACTTATTGATTTAGAAGAATATATTGGTGACCTTTAAAGGAATTGTAATGTTAATTAGTGCATTGTTTAAAATAGGATGAGACATTTTAAAAAAATATTTAGAGACTTTGATGACATATGTCAGGAAAAGTAGTATATGTAAACAACTATTTAAAACTGGTAGAGTGTGTCACCCATTAAATGAACTTCAAAGAAATGGTTAATTAAATACTTACATTTTGTCTAGCAAGTGGAAAGATACTTGCGGCCTTACTCGGAGGGTTCTGGTGTGGAGTCCTGACAGAAACCTGAGGAAGGAGCTCGGTATGTGGCTCTGAAACGCGTCGGTAATAAACCAAGTATTCACCTTGATCAAGACATTCCGTTGTTTCTGGTGTCTTCTGTATCCATTTGGCAGCAGCGCGGACCTTGAGGTACTTTGTCCAGAAGTTTGACTCTCAGAAATATACACACTTTCATTTATTGGCATGTTATCAATGAAGTTGTCAATGGTTGTCTGAGGAATGTCCTGTCTTACTGAATGCACTTTGGAGCTGGAATCAAGATCTATTTTTGGAACTTGTCTTCCAGTTCCTAACCAGTAATATGGTGCTTGATAGAAGGCAAGTCCTGAATTGCTGCAGGCCATGGTAGCAATTTTAGGCCGTGCAGACTGCTCACAGTACTACGATCAACATTCAGGTTTGCGTTGTTATGTTGACAAATATGTTACGGTACACTTTGGAGGAGTGGCCGTACCTCTGTTCAGCAACCAAATCAATTTTACTGTAAGCTATTATACATCATGCCACATCACACCATGATCCTGACCTTTGTATTATAACCAAGTCACACTGATCCTATACCTGGAATTATGGTGTGGGGTAACTTAATGTGCTTTAGCCAGACCTTTAAACTCTTTATTCTGGTATACTAATAAGGCTAGGGTCACACTTGCATTTTTTTCATGCTTTTTTGGAGACCTGCAATTTTAAAAAAGCATGTAAAAACGCACCCATAGGCCCTCATGTTAAAAAACGCATGCCCTAATAGCAAAAACGCATGTCTTAATAGCAAAAACGCATGCCTAAAGTGCCATGCGTTTTTGGCATGAGTTTTTGCACTTTTGACATCAAAAAGGCATGCA
>JARQOC010000003.1:466644996-466846437 GCA_033576535.1 Allobates femoralis
TTGATCATGATATGATATTGATTGATATGATTGATATGATAGATGATATGTATGTTGATATTTGAAGATATGCTATGTTAATGATATGAATGATATGATCTGATGATTGTGTAGATATGATATGAATGTTGTTGTTGTAGATAGATATGATTTGATTGTATGTATGATATTTTATGATATTTTTGTTGTATGATCGATATGATATGATTGATTGAATGCTATGGTATGCTATGAATTATGTATGTTGAATTATGTAGATATGTCTGATCTGTGATATATAGATTGGATTGTATGCGATTATATGATATGATCTGTTGTTGATCTGATATGTATGATATGTTGTATGATATGTTGTGATATGATAGTATGTTGTATAGTAGTATGTTGATATGATATGATGATATGTATGATTGATATGATATGATATGATATGCTAGATATGATATGATATGATATGATTTTAATTTATTGATATGATATGGAAAATGCTATGATATGATATGATATTGGGTATGATATGATATGATATGATATGATATGATATTGATATGATTATGAATATGATATGTATGATATAGATATGATATGATATGATTGATTGATATGATATGATGATATGCTATGATATGATATGATATGATATGATATGATATGGATATGATATGCTATGATATGATATGATATGATATGATATGATATGATATGATCTGATATGATATGATATGATATGATATGATATGATATGATATGATATGATATGATATGATATGATATGAAAATGATATGACTATGATCTGATAGCTTGATATGATATGTATATGGATATGAGCTATGATATGATATGATATGTGAAAATGATAATATGATATGATATGATATGGATTTGATATGATATGATCATGATGATGATATGCTATGATATGATATATGATATGATATGATATGATATCGATATGCTATGATATGAATATGATAATGATATGATATGTATGATATGATATGATATGATATGATATGATATGATATGATATGATATGATATGATATGATATGATAGCTATGATATGCTATGATATGATAGTATGATATGATATGATATGATATGATATGATATGATATGATATGATATGATATGATATGATATGATATGATCTATGGATATGATATATGATATGATATGATATGATCATGATATGTATGATATGATATGATATGATAATGATATGACTATGATATGTCTGATATGATATGATATGATATGAATGATATGATATGATATGATATGATATGATATGATATGGATATGATATGATATGATATGATATTGATATGATTTTGATATGATATGATTGCTTGATATGATATGATATGATATGATATGATATATGATATGCTATATGATATGATATGTTGATATGATATGATAATTGATATGATATGACTATTGATAAGGATATGATATGATATGATATGACTATGATATGATATGTATGATATGATATGATATGATATGATGATTGATATGATATGATATGATATGATATGATATGATATGATATGATATGATATGGGTACTGATATGATATGATATGATATGATATGATCTGCTATGATATGATCTTGATATGATATGATATGTATGATTTGTATGATATGATTGATATGATATGATATGATATTGATATGAAAATGATATGATGTTTTGATATGAATATTTATATGGGTATGATAATTTATATGATATGATATGGATATGGATATGATATGTTGGATTTTAATGATAGATATGATTATGTATCTTGATTTGATATTGATATGATATTTATGGATATTTATTATGTATGATATGATATTTATATGAATATGGGTATGATATGTATGATATGATATGATATGTATGATTTGATATTGTTGGGTATGATATGTATGATATGATATGATATTATATGATATGATATGATATGTATGATTATGTTTTGATATGATATGATATGATATGAAAATTTATATGAATATGATATGATTTTGATATGATATGAATTGATATGATATGATATGATATGATATGATATGATATGATATGAAAATGATATGATATGATATGATATGATACTTGATATGATATGATATGATATTGTATGATATGATATGATATATTTTGATATGATATGTATGATATGATATGATATGATATGATATGATATGATAGGATATGATATGATATGATATGATATGATATGATATGATATGATATGATATGATATGATATGATATGAATATGATATGAATATGATATGATTATGATATGAAAATGATATGATATTGGGTATGATATGATATGTATGATATGATTATGATATGATATGATATGGAAAATTGATATGATATTTTATATGATATGATATGATATGATATGATATGATATGATATGATTATGATATGATATGATATGATTATGATATGATATTGATATGATATGATATGATAATGATATTGATATGATATGATATGATATGATATGATATGATATGATATGATATGCTATGATATGATATGATATGATATGATATGATGATATGAATATGATATGATATGTCTATTGATCATGAATGATATGAATATGATAT
The DNA here is from genome assembly GCA_033576535.1 of Allobates femoralis. Taxonomy (NCBI): domain Eukaryota; kingdom Metazoa; phylum Chordata; class Amphibia; order Anura; family Aromobatidae; genus Allobates; species Allobates femoralis. The sequence goes on from JARQOC010000003.1 coordinate 466,647,623, forward strand.
GATATGTATATAACAGTATGATATGATATATGATATATATGATATGATATGATATTATATGATATGATCTGATATGAATATGATATGATATGATATGATATGATATGATAATGATATGATATGATATGATATGATATGATATGATATGATATGATATGATATGATATGATATGATATGATATTGATATATTATGATATGCATATGATATGATATGATATGATCTATGATATGCAATGATACGAATATGCATACTCAATCACATCACATACATCATAAACATCACATCAATCTACATCAATCAATCATACTCACATCACATCAATAATACATCAATATATATCACTCAATCAATCAATAGATCAATTGATGATCATCATACATCACATAATACTACATCACTATACATCACATAATAAGATCACATACATATATATCTATATCATTCAATCACATCATAATCAATGCACATCAATACATTGCACTATCACATACATACTCAATAATCAATGATACTGATACAAATGCATCACATCAATCATCACATCCATCACATCAATCAATCACATCACATCACATCACATCAACATCACATCATCATCACATACATACATCACATCACATCACATCACATCACATCACATCACATCACATCAATACATCACATCACACACAATCACATCACATCACATCAATACATCACATCACATCACATCACATACACATCACATCACATCACTCACATCAATCACTCAATCACTCACATCACATCACTCACATCACTCACATCAATCACATCACACATCACATACTCACATCACATCACATCACAATCACTCACATCACTCACATCACATCACATCACATCACATCAACATCACATCACATCACACACATCACATCACATCACAATCATACATCACATCACATCACATCACATCACATCACATCACATCATCACATTCACATCACATCATCACATCACATCACATCACATCACATCACATCACACATCATCACATACTCACATCCAATCACATCATCACATCACATCACATCACATCACATACATCATCACATCACATCACATCACATATCACATATCACATCACATCCACATACATCACATCATCAATCACATCACATCCATCACATCACATCACATCACATCAACATCACATCACATCATCACATCAACATCTACATCAATCACATCACATCACATCACATCAATCACATCACATCACATCACATCACATCACATCACATCACATCACATCACATCACATCACATCACATCAACATACATCACATCATACACATCACATCACATCACATCATCTACATCACATCACATCACACATCAACATCACATCACATCACATCACATCATCACATCACATCAACAATCACATCACATCACATCACATCACATCACATCACATCACACATCAATCACACAATCACATCACATCACATCACATCACATCACATCACATCACATCACATCACATCACATCACATCACATCACATACATCACATCACATCACATCACATCACATCACATCACATCACATCACATCACATCACATCACATCACATCACATCACATCACATCACATCACATCACATCACATCACATCAAACACATCACATCACATCAATCACATCACATCACATCACATCACATCACATCACATCACATCACATCACAATCACATCACATCACATCACATTCACATCACTCAAACACATCACATCACATCACATCACATCACAATCACATCACATCACATCACATCACAATCACATCACATCACACATCACATCACATCACATCACATCACATCAAATCACATCACATCACATCACATCACATCACATCACATCACATCACATCACATCACATCACATCACATCACATCACATCACATCACACATCACATCACATCACATCACATCACATCACATCACATCCCCACACTCACATCACCACATCACATCACATCACACCATCACATCACATCACATCACATCACATCACATCACATCACATCACATCACATCACATCACATCACATCACATCACATCACAACCATCACATCACATCACATCACATCACATCACATCACATTCACATCACATCACATCACATCACATCACTCACATCACATCACATCACATCACATCACATCACATCACATCACATCCATCATCACATCACATCACATCACATCACATCACATCACATCACATCACATCACATCACATCACATCACATCACATCACATCACATCACATCACATCACATCAATCACATCACATCACATCACATCACATCACATCACATCACATCACATCACATCACATCACATCACATCACTCACATACATCACATCACATCACATCACATCACATCACATCATCATCACATCACATCACATCACATCACATCACATCCATCACATCACATCACATCACATCACATCACATCACATCACATCACATCACATCACATCAACACATCACATCACATCACATCACATCACATCACATCACATCACATCACATCACATCACATCACATCACATCACATCACATCACATCACATCACATCACATCACATCACATCACATCACATCACATCACATACATCACATCACATCACATACATCAATCACATCACATCACATCACATCACATCACATACACAATCACATCACATCACATCACATCACATCACATCACATCAATCACATACATCACATCAACATCACATCACATCACATCACATCACATCACATCACATCACATCACATCACATCAACATCACATCACATCAACATCACATCACATCACACTCACATCACATCACATCATACATCATACATCACATCACATCAACATCACATCACATCACATCACACACATCACACATCACATCACATCACATCACACACATCACATCACATCACATCACAACACATCACATCACAATCAACAATCTCATCACATCACATCACATCACATCACATCACTCACATCACATCACATCACATCAATCACATCACATCACATCATCACATCAACATCACATCACATCACATCACATCACATCACATCACATCACATCACATCACATCGTTTCAATGCAAACTATTTGGTAAATTGAAAAAAGTTAATTTTTTTCTCATTAATGTACATTCTGCACCACATCTTGACTGAAGGAAAAACAGAAATGTAGAAATTTTTGTTAATTTATTAAATAAGAAAACTGAAATATCACATAGACATAGACACCTGAATTTGGGGATCCTCTGCCATTCTTCCTTGAAGATCCTCTCCAGTTCAGAAAGGTTGGATGGTGAATGTTGACAGTCATTTTCAGGTGTCTCCAGAGATGCTCAATTAGGTTTAAATCAGGGCTCTGGCATTTATTGGCCAATTCATGCGCTTATAAAAAGTCGAGCAGTTTTTCATTTAAAAAAAAAAAAAAAAAAATCCATCTGAGTTTTTTTGAAAAAACTTTTTAGTTTTTAGTTTTTTCTCATTTTTTTCTCAAAAAACCCATCCACTAACATCATCCGGGATATTTATAGGGAATGTGGCTTAACAGCAACCAGTGGAGCTCCCCATACAGACCTGGAGTGTAAGGTGTTGGGTGTATGTGAGGTACTAGATGTGGAAATCCCTTAGTGAGCTAGTAGGTTCTATGGCTTACCTGTCACAGGGTGCCACACTAGCCAATCGCTGTAATGCCACAACCAACATGGCTGTGGCATTACAGTGTGTGGTAGCCAATCCCTGCATGTGGGCTGGCTGTGTAAAGAGCGCTAACATGCAGGGAGGTGAACCCGAGCATGAACCCGAACATCTCGCTGGTACTTGGTGCTCGCCGATCATTGCGAGTACTGTGATGCTCGGATGAGCACCAAGTGTCGGCAAACATGCTCGCTCATCCATAGTGATCATACTATGTTCTCTAGATTTGAACGCCAGTGCTTGTGCAAGCTAGGAATAATAGTCATTGGACAAATATATGTGGTTGCTATATTTGCCACTTTGGATGACTTTACCCAAATGTAATGATGGATTTAATATTTTGCAATGACACCGACAGGAAATGGATTAAAGCATAAACAGGAAACAATGTGTTTAATTCAGTAAAATCTGTTGAGGTAACCATCAAAAATCACCTTCACCAGTGGCCTTCTAGGGTGAGGGTCTTCCCAAAGATGGACAGTAAAAATATTATGTGATGGAAATTAAATCTGTCATCGATAATGGCCTATTTTATCAATGTAACTCCCCTATAATCCACTGCCATGGGAAGGGTGTTTGGTAGTTCTCACCTTAATATGGCTCAGTGCCTCCACTCGAATCTTGCTAGGAGCTCTAGGGGAATGTAGAAGGGGTATTTCTCATTTGCTAGGGGTCGACTCGGGAAACCCCCTGTCCATACTGTACGCACTCACAAAAGATGAGGTTAGAAATTTAAACTGGTTTATTTACAGGAGGATGAGAAATGGCAATTGCAGGGTGAATAGCAAGTAACAATAAACAGGTAATTTTATGCAGTATTTTTACAGGAGCACAACAGGCGCTTTGCAATAGACATGAATGAGGTGATACATCCCCTTTAACTTATGATACACACACTCCTAACTAATTACAATTAACCCACAAATGACTGTAGCCTGGCAAATGACAAAGTCCCAAGTTTGGGACCCAGTTGCCGCGAATGTTGGTGCACTTGCAGTACATTGGTGCAAGTAAGGTAATGAAGCTCCTAGTCAGTGCAATCAAAAATCTCTTTAGTAAGGCCTTGCAATTAGCTTCAGTACACTTCTTAAATGGTAGTACTACAGATCCCAGCCATGCTCCCTTATAGATAACTGCAGTACCTTTTTCCAGCACTGGTACTCACTTCTTTTTGCAGATTTTTGCTCTCCAGTTCCAGACTTCAGCTTCTAGATTCAGTGGTTTGGAAAGAAGGTGAACAGCAGGCAAAATCCTTCTTTTAAGTGGGAAACCTGGCGAAGGACAGCTCCTATCTGCAGTTTCTCTCGTAGCTGTATAAATCAGTCTCTCACTACCCAGAGCAGCAACTTTCAGATCTCAGCTTCTTATCACTCATCACACATGACTGAAACCCTGCACACATCAGTAACATCATCTCTTCACTTCTTCTCCAACCCATTCAGCCCATTCAGCACAGTTGTCAGATCCTGCTCCTACTCATCGCCCAGATTGATGTCAGGAGCAAGGCGCTTTGGGACTTGTAGTTTTCAGCAGTTTATCATAAGAATCCATAGGTGCTACATAAAACAAAAACTGGCATGTTAGATTTATTTAACTATGGGGTAGCATACCTGAGAAAATTGTTTAAAGAAAAGATAACATTTCTTGAAAGAATTTCTAAAGATTAAGATAAATGGTTACGTATATTGAAGGTGGTTGATCCTTAGTAGGGAAAAACCCAATGGGGAGATGGCAAGTTGCAGCTTCTCCCTGTTCCCGTCAATTTATAACTAGACTTTTTCCTAATCTCTTCATCGTTTCAGAGTAAAACAAAGATTTTGCAATGGAAATGCTTGTCCCTGTTTTATGTTGCATAAATCATCCTAATATAACCTGCCTTTTAATAAACCTAGTCTAGTGGGGTCCAAGGGCTCTTGTCACCTGATCAATTAGGAATCTGCCTTTGCCTATAAAAAAGTATGGCAGTATGTTCTAAAAATTATCTTTTTATAAAAGAAAGAAGTATTGTACAATCATTAGGGATGAGCGAATCGACTCACACAGATACTACAGTATTCGGGCTATTCAGTACTCTGAAAGTATTTTAGATTTTACTCTTGAGATTCAAGTGAGTTGCCTAGCAAGTTTGCTGACTGATTTTCAGGCAGTAAAAATGCTGGAATTGATTGCCAGCCATAGTAATACTGTATCCATCTTTGAAAATAGCATTACTGTGATTGGCAGGTGAAGTATACAGTCATGGCCAAAAGCATTGACACCCCTGCAATTCTGTCAGATAATACTCAGTTTCTTCCTGAAAATGATTGCAATCACAAATTCTTTGGTATTATTATCATTTAATTTGTCTTCAATAAAAAAAACACAAAAAGAATTGTCCTAAAGCCAAATTGGATATAATTCCACACCAAACATAAAAAAGGGGGTGGACAAAAGTATTGGCACCCAAAGAAAAATCATGTGATGCTTCTCTAATTTGTGTAATTAACAGCACCTGTAACTTACCTGTGGCACCTAACAGGTGTTGGCAATAACTAAATCACACTTGCAGCCAGTTGACATGGATTAAAGTTGACTCAACCGCTGTCCTGTGTCCTTGTGTGTACCACATTAAGCAAGGAGAAAAGAAAGAAGACCAAAGAACTGTCTGAGGACTTGAGAAACCAAATTGTGAGGAAGCATGAGCAATATCAAGGCTACAAGTCCATCTCCAAAGACCTGAATGTTTCTGTGTCTACCGTGCACAGTGTCATCAAGAAGTTTAAAGCCCATGGCACTGTGGCTAACCTCCCTAGATGTGGACGTAAAAGAAAAATTGACAAGAGATTTCAACGCAAGATTGTGCGGATGGTGGATAAAGAACCTCGACTAACATCCAAACAAGTTCAAGCTGCCCTGCAGTCCGAGGGTAAAGCAGTGTCAACCCGAACTAGGTACTGTATGGAAGGAGACCCAGGAAGACCCCACTTCTTACCCCGAGACATAAAAAAAAAAGGCTGGAGTTTGCCAAAACTTACCTGAGAAAGCCTAAAACGTTTTGGAAGAATGTTCTCTGGTCAGATGAGACAAAAGTAGAGCTTTTTGGGCAAAGGCATCAACATAGAGTTTACAGGAGAAAAAAAGAGGCATTCAAAGAACAGAACACGGTCCCTACAGTCAAACATGGCGGAGGTTCCCTGATGTTTTGGGGTTGCTTTGCTGCCTCTGGCACTGGACTGCTTGACCGTGTGCATGGCATTATGAAGTCTGAAGACTACCAACAAATTTTGCAGCATAATGTAGGGCCCAGTGTGAGAAAGCTGGGTCTGCCTAAGAGGTCATGGGTCTTCCAGCAGGACAATGACCCAAAACACACTTCAAAAAGCACTAGAAAATGGTTTGAGAGAAAGCACTGGAGACTTCTAAGGTGGCCAGCAATGAGTCCAGACCTGAATCCCATAGAACACCTGTGGAGAGATCTAAAAATGGCAGTTTGGAGAAGGCACCCTTCAAATATCAGGGACCTGGAGCAGTTTGCCAAAGAAGAATGGTCTAAAATTCCAGCAGAGCAGTGTAAGAAACTCATTGATGGTCACCGGAAGCGGTTGTTCACAGTTATTTTGGCTAAAGGTTGTGCAACCAAGTATTAGGCTGAGGGAGCCAATACTTTGGCTGGCCCATTTTTGTAGTTTTGTGTGAAATGATCAATGTTTTGCTTTTTGCTTCATTCTCTTTTGTGTTTTTTCAATGAAGACAAATTAAATGAAGATAATAATACCAAAGAATTTGTGATTGCAATCATTTTCAGGAAGAAACTGAGTATTATCTGACAGAATTGAAGGGGTCTCAATACTTTTGGCCATGACTGTAACAAATAAAAAAAACACACCCTAATCGAATAAGCGATGAGGTGTGGGAGGGCTGTTAAAGGCAGAGATGGAGAGAAAGTGCTCAAACTGCAAGGGAACAGTATGCAGACATAAGTTACCCACCATCTATTGTCCAGCCAGGAACCACACTGGCACCAAAAGGGACCTTCCCCTGAGAATATTGACACCTGTAATAAGTGATTTAAGTAATTTACACAGAGTCTATTAGCCTATAACCCCTGCGATATAGGCATCAGTGGCGATCAGAAGATTTCTATAGTTGTCATAGAAAAAGCCCCCTTACAGCTGACCACCAACTATTGTTCAACTGAAAACCACGGCGGCATGAAAGCGGACCCTCTCCTGAAAATATTGACAGCTGTTACAGGTGATTTGTGCCATTAGTCCATTACCCTGGTGGTGTAAACTGCAGCTCTCAGCTGTTTGGATTACCCCAATAGCTGGGGACCCGCACCTGTTTTATTTTTTACTTTCAATGGGTCTTCACAATCACAGCAGACAATTGTATGTCAGAACAGCATGTAGACACAGCCAACATTATGCCTGCATAGTACTGTTCCCATGCAGTTTCATGACTTTCTCAGCCATCTCTGCCGTTTTACAACCCTCTGAGACCTCATCGTTGGAGGCAGCAGAAAAGTTATAGTGTTTCCCATTGACTTACAGTGGACTCGCTATTCGGTTTTGCTATTACAAACTACTCTCTACGAATCTCTTGAATCCAAGTATTTCATGACTCCTTCATCCCTAACAATCATATTCACATGTTTGGTACTTTCATTTTTTTTTCTGCAAGCACAAGATTTGTAATATACTTAGCTAATGATTGACTATTCCTTAAATAGAATTCTGTTTAGGAGAACACAAAGACCTGTCCCACATGTGGGATGATGTAATCTTCAAATACAAAATGCATTTTAGTACTATTATTTAATCTGCCTAACTGACAGAAAACATGCACTGGCTGCTTACACTAAATAGTCCCTTGGAAAGTCGCACAGCACTACATTTGTTCCTCTACTTACCAGGCACTTTGAAATGCTGCCCACTACTCAATGCTATTAGAAAAAAAAATCTAAATTCATTAGCAAGGCACAATTAAGTCTGTGTTTCCAACTAAAGCACATTCATACGGAGTATTGTTTCCCTCTACTAGAACGACATTTGCATCAGTGAAGCTGCCAAAGCTGGTCTTGTAAATACTTTAATTACAGCTCTTCATCCAACCTAGCAGATGGGACAAGTCTTGTCTTTTCATACAAAGAATGGAGTGTTCCTCCCCAAAAGAGATGCCTCAGACTGAGAATATTTTCTTTATTATTAAGAGTAGGGCAAAATTTTGTCTGTATTAATCTAGAATACTGACATTATGGTATTGTGGCTGTAGCGTAACTTTAGTGAACAAATAAATAGACGTGCTACTAGTGCTAGTAGTACACAGTGACTTTAGGACTCAAATAAGTAAACTGATACATGGTACACTGTGACTTTAGGGCTCAAAAAAATAACAGTAAGCTCACTCGATTTTAGGGCTCAGATAAAAAAAAAACCTAACTAATGGTACACTGTGACTTTAGGGCTCAAATAAATAAGCTCACTCGAGGTACACTGTGAGTTTAGAGTTCAAATAAATAAGCTCACTCGAGGTACACTGTGAGTTTAGAGTTCAAATAAATAAGCTCACTCGAGGTACACTGTGAGTTTAGAGTTCAAATAAATAAGCTCACTCGTGGTATACTGTGACTTTAGGGTTCAAATAAATAAGCTCACTTGTGGTATACTGTGACTTTAGGGTTCAAATAAATAAGCTCACTCGTGGTATACTGTGACTTTAGGGTTCAAATAAATAAGCTCACTCGTGGTATACTGTGACTTTAGGGTTCAAATAAATAAGCTCACTCGTGGTATACTGTGACTTTAGGGTTCAAATAAATAAGCTCACTCGTGGTACACTGTGACTTTAGGGTTCAAATAAATAAGCTCACTCGTGTTACACTGTGACTTTAGAGCTCAAATAAATAAGCTCACTTGTGTTACACTGTGACTTAAGGGTTCAAATAAATAAGCTCACTTGTGTTACACTGTGACTTTAGAGCTTAAATAAATAAGCTCACTTGTGGTACTGTCACGGGTGGCACGGATGACAGGGTGGAGGCCACGCGCAGACGATCCCAGCGTGTGGCCCACCAGCCATAATGGTGGAGGATGGTCCGTCTCTTTCAGGGGCATTTACCTTCTGTGTAGATGGAGAGAGGGTGTGATGGGATCTCGCTGTTATGGGGGGACGGCTGTGGAGGTCTTGTGCTCGGTCTGGTTTTATCCACCAATATTGTAGGTCACTAGGACCCAGCGGATTCCTTCCACTTTTATAAGGAGGTTCATTACCCTTCCTCGGTGCAGGTGATAGTTCCTTGTACACTCATTATCCTTGCCCCAGCAGACGCGGAGGTTGTGGAGGTTGCTGAGCTCTGCTGTCAGATAAGTGTTTCCTTTTCCCAAATGTCTGTCTTCCCTGGTGTTTGTCTTTAGTTGATAGTGGAGGGGTCTAGTGAACCCCTCCATCTGATCCTTAGATAAGATAGTGCTAGGATCAGAGAGGGACGAGGTTCGTGGTCGGCGACAGTTGAGGAGACTGTATAGGGACGTTAGGGCAGACAGGGTCAGCTCTAGGAAGTCTAGGGGTCACCGTCTCCTTCTTGTGCCCTTAGCGTTAGGGACTCCTTATTCCCCCCCCCCCCGTCGTTATCCTACGCTGGGTGTCTTCCCCACTCCCAGCGTGACATTATCACCTGCCGTAACTGTAAGTGAAGGAAGGGGAGGATTCGATTTTTCTCCTTTTCCTTATGGATCCTGTGTCTGCTTTGGCCCAGCAGCTGCAGACCTTGTCTTTGGAGGTTGCGGACCTTCGGTCGGCTCTACAGGGACCACAATCACAACATGGTGTCTTGGGGAATCAAGCAGTGGGTCCGGCCAGACCGGAACCTAAGGTTGCCCTCCCTGACAGGTTTTCAGGAGGCAGAGATAAATTTACTGTGTTCAAAGAGGCCTGTAAATTATACTTCAGGCTTAGGCCGTATTCTACTGGTGACGAGCAGCAGCGGGTAGGGATTATTATATCATTGCTGCAGGGGGATCCCCAATCCTGGGCTTTCTCTCTGCCACAGGACTCTACTTGTCTCCAGTCTGTGGATGGATTTTTTGACGCCTTAGGCCTCATATATGATGACCCTGACCGTGTCTCTTTGGCTGAATCCAAATTGCGCCATCTCCACCAGGGGACTCGGTCAGCGGAATCATATTGTTCTGAGTTCCGCAGGTGGGCTATGGACACGAAGTGGAACGATCCGGCTCTCAGGAGTCATTTTTGCCAGGGTCTTTCGGAAAGGCTGAAGGATGCCCTGGCAGTGTATGAGACCCCTCCGTCCCTGGAGGCAGCTATGTCGTTGGCTATTCGCATGGATAGACGCCTCCAGGAGCGGAGGGGTAGACCTCCTGCAACTGGGAGCCCTTCTCGTGGTGGTTCCTTGTTGCCGGTGGTCACTCGGAGGGCGAGTCATTTCTCCCGAGGGGGGAGGAACCTATGCAACTTGGAGGAGCGGCGGCCTCGAGGCTCTCCTCCGGTGCCTCCCGGGGCAGGGGGAAGGGGGTCTGTTTTTTCTGTGGGAAAGGAGACCATTTTATCGGGGCCTGTCCCTACGCTCCTAAACGGACTGGGGTGCCGGGACCTCATGTGTCTATGGGGGTGTGTGGGGTAGTCGAGCGGGAGGTGTGTGTATCCTCCGTTTGTACTTCCCATTTTCTCCTGAGTGCAGAGGTGGCGCTAGAGAGCAAAACGGAAGGCATTTCTGTGTTTGTGGACAGTGGTGCGGGGGTCAGCATGGTGGATGCTCGTTTTGTACACGCTCATGGGCTTAACCGCTGTTTATTGTCTCGCCCCATCCGTATCTATGCCATCGACTCAGCACCGCTTGCTCAGGGTAGTCTCACACATATCGTACATAACATTAAGTTAACGGTTGGATCCCAACATCAGGAGACGTTATCTTGCTATGTCTTAGACGGCCTCCCCGCTCCCATTGTCCTGGGCTTGCCATGGTTGATTAAACATAATCCCGTAGTGGATTGGCAGTCCAGGGACATTGTGGAATGGAGTGATTTTTGTTCGGAGAATTGTTTGGCTACATCCTTTTCGGTGGTATCTGCTGAATCTCTGCCCCCATTCCTATCGGAGTATGAGGATGTGTTCTCAGAGAAGGGGTGCCGAGACTTGCCCCCTCATCGGGCATATGATTGCCCTATCAACCTCGTTCCCGGAGCTAAACTGCCTAAAGCTAGGATGTTTACTATATCTGGTCCCGAAAGACAAGCAATGAAGGATTTCATTTCTGAAAGTCTAGAGACGGGTTACATTAGGCCCTCCACGTCGCCGGTTGCGGCTGGTTTCTTTTTTGTGAAAAAGACGGATGGGGGCCTCCGTCCTTGTTTGGATTTTCGGGAATTGAATCGGATTACTGTCCGTGATCCATACCCCCTCCCTCTGATCCCTGATTTGTTTAGTCAGGTTGTGGTGCTAAATGGTTCTCCAAGTTGGATTTGAGGGGGGCCTACAACCTGATTAGGGTCAGAGAGGGGGATGAATGGAAAACTGCATTCAATACCCCGGACGGCCATTTTGAAAGTCTCGTGATGCCGTTCGGGCTCACTAACGCCCCTGCGGTTTTCCAACATTTTGTCAATGATATTTTCCATCATTTGGTGGGTAGATTTGTAGTTGTTTACTTGGACGATATCTTGATCTATTCTCCTGATATGGAGACGCATCAGTCCCATGTCAAACAGGTGTTGCAGGTCTTACGGGACAACAAACTGTATGCTAAACTCGAGAAATGCGTTTTCACCGTTCAGGAGGTTCGTTTTTTGGGGTACCTCTTGTCGCCGTTGGGTTTCCGGATGGATCCGGAAAAGGTCCGGGCGGTGCTGGACTGGGAGCGGCCGACAATCTACGGGCATTGCAACGTTTTTTGGGGTTTACCAATTTTTACCGTAAATTTATTAAGAATTATTCGGTACTGGTGACGCCTCTAACGGACATGACTAGGAAGGGGACGGATTTTTCTGAGTGGTCTGATTCTGCTCGCCAGGCTTTCTCCTCCCTGAAGCGTTGTTTTGCTTCCGCGCCTGTTCTTTGTCAGCCCGATCTTTCTCGGCCCTTTGTTGTGGAGGTGGATGCGTCTGAGGTGGGGGTGGGGGCTGTGTTGTCGCAGGGCCCTTCGCCTGGGAGATGGGTGCCCTGTGTGTTCTTCTCCAAGAAGTTGTCGTCGGCCGAGAGGAATTATGATGTGGGTAATAGGGAGCTCTTGGCTATTAAGTTGGCTTTTGAGGAATGGCGGCACTGGCTGGAGGGGGCTGTCCATCCCGTCACGGTTATTACCGACCATAAGAACCTGTCTTACCTTGAGTCCGCCAGGCGTCTCAATCCCCGGCAGGCCAGGTGGTCTTTGTTTTTCACGAGATTTAATTTTACCGTCACCTACCGTCCGGGGGTTCAGAATGTGAAGGCGGATGCATTATCGCGTAGTTTTCCGGGTGGTAGTACTCATGAGAGTCCCGTCCCCATCTTGCAGGAGGGGGTGGTTGTTTCTGCTCTTTGCCCTGATCTAGAGGGGGAGGTGTTGAAGGTTCAGGGGGGCGCCCCTGCCTCCTGTCCTTCTGGGAGGCTTTTTGTGCCGTTCTCTTTGCGTCTCAGGGTGCTGTCGGAACATCACGACTCTGTACTGGCGGGGCATCCGGGCGGTAGGGCCACTTTCGATCTCGTCTCGTCGCTTTTGGTGGCCGGGGTTGAGGAAGGACGTAGCGGAATTCGTATCCGCCTGTGGTGTGTGTGCACGTGCTAAGGTTCCGCATACCCGTCCGTCTGGGTCTCTCGTGCCATTGTCTATTCCTGAGAGGCCATGGACACATTTGTCAATGGATTTTATCACCGATCTTCCGGCGTCTGCGGGCAAGACGGTGGTACTGGTAGTAGTAGATAGATTCAGTAAGATGGTTCGCTTTGTGGCACTGCCCGCACTTCCTAATGCTCGGACTCTGGCTCAGGTGTTTGTAAGTGAAATCGTGAAGCTTCATGGGGTTCCCTCTGATGTGGTTTCTGATCGCGGTACTCAGTTCGTCTCCAAATTTTGGAAGGCTTTTTGTACACGTTTGGGGATTACGTTGTCCTTTTCTTCTGCTTTTCATCCTCAGTCTAATGGTCAAACCGAACGTGTGAATCAGAATTTGGAGACTTACCTGAGGTGTTTTGTCTCTGACCATCAGGAGACTTGGGCAAGTTATTTGCCCTTGGCCGAATTTGCCCTTAATAATCGCCTTCAGGAGTCCACTGGCAAGTCACCGTTTTTCGGTGCATATGGGTTTCATCCTCAGTTTGGTACTTTTAGTGGTACGAGTCCTTCCGGAGTTCCGGAAGAGGACCGTTTTTACCTCGTCCCTCTCCTCGGTTTGGCAGGGTGTGCAGCGTAGCTTGAAGCTCTTAGGTGACAGGTACAAACGTATGGCTGACAGGAAGCGTGCGCCTGGTCTGGACCTATGTGTGAATGACTACGTGTGGTTATCTACCAAGAATGTGAAGTTGAAGGTGCCCTCTTGGAAGTTGGGGCCCAGGTTTATTGGCCCCTATAGGATAACCGCCGTTGTCAATCCCGTGGCGTTTCGTCTCGCGTTGCCTCCTGCTCTTAAGATTCACGATGTGTTTCACAGGTCGCTCCTCAAGCCGTATGTGCCATCATCTAACCCGTCTCCTTTGCCTCCTGAGCCCATCTGTGTGGCGGGGAATCTGGAATTCGAGATCTCGAGGGTGGTTGATTCACGCATGTTGCGCCGTTCTCTTCAGTATTTAGTGCACTGGAGGGGGTACGGTCCTGAGGAGCGGATGTGGGTGCCGGCGTCGGAGGTGTCCGCCGCGAGGCTGGTCCGCGCTTTTCACCGTTCCCATCCGGATAAGCCTGGTCCTGAGTGTCCGGGGGCCACTCGTTGGAGGGAGGGTACTGTCACGGGTGGCACGGATGACAGGGTGGAGGCCACGCGCAGACGATCCCAGCGTGTGGCCCACCAGCCATAATGGTGGAGGATGGTCCGTCTCTTTCAGGGGCATTTACCTTCTGTGTAGATGGAGAGAGGGTGTGATGGGATCTCGCTGTTATGGGGGGACGGCTGTGGAGGTCTTGTGCTCGGTCTGGTTTTATCCACCAATATTGTAGGTCACTAGGACCCAGCGGATTCCTTCCACTTTTATAAGGAGGTTCATTACCCTTCCTCGGTGCAGGTGATAGTTCCTTGTACACTCATTATCCTTGCCCCAGCAGACGCGGAGGTTGTGGAGGTTGCTGAGCTCTGCTGTCAGATAAGTGTTTCCTTTTCCCAAATGTCTGTCTTCCCTGGTGTTTGTCTTTAGTTGATAGTGGAGGGGTCTAGTGAACCCCTCCATCTGATCCTTAGATAAGATAGTGCTAGGATCAGAGAGGGACGAGGTTCGTGGTCGGCGACAGTTGAGGAGACTGTATAGGGACGTTAGGGCAGACAGGGTCAGCTCTAGGAAGTCTAAGGGTCACCGTCTCCTTCTTGTGCCCTTAGCGTTAGGGACTCCTTATTCCCCCCCCCGTCGTTATCCTACGCTGGGTGTCTTCCCCACTCCCAGCGTGAAAGGTACACTGTGACTTAAGGGTTCAAATAAATAAGCTCACTTGTGTTACACTGTGACTTTAGAGCTCAAATACATAAGCTCACTCGTGGTACACTATGACTGTAAGGTTTAAATAAATAAGCTCATTTGTGGTTCACTGTAACTGTGCTCGAACATGTTCACCAATTTCAATTTCGGACCGAGTTTGGCAATGTTCGTTCGGCACCTCGAACATCAAGGTTGTACTGAAAAGTCGGAAATTTGGGATTTGTTCGGTAATTGTTCGGATGACAAAAAACATTAGTGCATTTGCACTACTAATTATAATCTTTATTTATATAGTACCAACATATACCGTAGAACTTTACAATTGAGAGGTTCATATACAACTATCATAAGTAACAGTTATGTAAGAATACAATAATTAAAGTAAAATAATGACATCCCTGCTCATAAGAGCTTACAACCTACAATGAGATGAGGGTGACACAAAGTACAGGTGCTTATTTACAGTGATTGTTCAGCCAACTTGAGGAAATGGGGAATAGATAAGAACTGCGTTAGTGGCCACCAGCCATTCTTTGTAATGCTCTTAAGTCTGGTGGAGTGAATAGGCTGTCTAAATTACTTTGACTAGGGAGAATAATAGGCCACCCTAAAAAGATGTGTTTTTAGGGAGCGCCTGAAACAATGTAAGTTGTGGATAGACCAAATTTCTTGGGGTAGAGAATTACAGAGAAGTCTCAGAGCAGGGAGTGGGAGGTTCGGATTAATGCAGACATTAGTCTAAAGTTGCTTCCAGAGCGAAGACAACAGGTGGGGGGTGATAGACAAAGATGAGGGTAGAGAGGTATAGAGAGTTGCTGCACTGTGAAGAGCTTTGTGGGTGAGAAAAAGCTATTTGAATTGGACACGCGTGGAGCGGATGAGGGAATGAAGCAGGAAGGGATGACGCGCAAGGGCAACTGAGAGGCTAGTCTGGCCCTGGACTTGGGGTCTTACTAGCCCTGTTCCCGAAGGTATCTCTGAAGGTGAGGAGGTTCAGGCCACAAACCCTTTCCCTCAACTCCTCAACCTGCCAAGAGCTCCTACCTTCGCCCATGGACCAGGAAAACGACACCACTCCAATGGAAGGGGACAGCAGCTGCTCCAGCAGCACATCTGCACAGCATGGGTCCTAGATTAGAATTAACTCAATCTGCAAAACCTAGTGGAGGGAAGTGTAGCTATTTCAAGGCTAGGGGAATGCATAGCTGAATTCTAAGACACACTCCTCCACCTCAGCTATGACTCACTCCTCCTGCAGAGCTGCACACACAGCAGCCCAAGCAAAAAAATTCAGTTTAATAGCACAGGAACAACACTCCAGGACTGCAAAAATAGTCAATACATGACAGGATGCTATAGTGTATGGACAGCCAGTGCAATGACTGGCACAAAGAGGAAGCATTGGAGCAAAGGTTAGCCAGAGAGGTGACCCTAGCTGCTGCATTAAAGAGGGATTGGAGAGGGGAAAGCCTAGTGAGGAGGATGCCAATTAATAGAGAATTAAAATAATCAAGGCGTGAATGGATCAGGACAATGGTGAGGGGTTTTGATTTTTTCCATGGCGAGGAAGAGGCGGATACTAGAGATGTTCTTCAGGTGCAAGCGGCAAGAGCTGGCAAGAGATTGCATGTAGGGGGTGTAGGAGAGATCAGTGTCAAACACAATACCCAGACAGGGAGCTTGCTGCCTAGGCAATATCTTGGTGCCACACACTGAGAGGGAGATGTCAGATTTAGACAGGTTAGTGGAGGGCGGGAGCAGAAAAAGTTCAGTTTTGAAAGGGTTGAGTTTTAGATAGAGAGCGAACATTATGTTAGAAACTGTGGTTAGACATTCATTGGCGTTCTTTAGTACAGTGGGGGTAAGGTGAGGGGAAGAAATGTATAGTTGTGTTTCATCAACATAAAGATGATAATGGAAGCCAAATCTGCTGATGGTCTGACCAATCTGGGCCATGTAGAGAGAGAAGAGAAGAGGTCCAAGGACCGTATCCTGAGGGACTCCAATAGTCAGATAAAGAGAAGTGGAGCCAGCAAATGATACACTGAAGGAGCAGTCACTAATGCTTCTGTTCTCCATTTTCACACTGTCAGTGTCTAGGACAGCGGGCAGGAGCTCAGTAACAGTCCTGCTGTTGCAGTGCCGACGCTACTAATACTGCAGGTGCTATCTAGATAGGTAGCTAGGGATTCTATTTCTTTAGTTTAGGTTTAGTTATGTTTAGTGACTTTCCTAAAAGAGCCCTTTTTAGGGCTTAGTACAAGTGTTTTTGGCAAATCTCCTGTGGCACAGTGGTGCTTGTGTGATCCTCATCTGCACCAAATCTGTGCTGAAAACGATTTAGTGCCACCTCTGGCAACATCCAGGCACCCAAACATTTTGCCCAATACCAGTTTTTGGAAAATACTCTGTGATACAGTGGTGCTCAATTTTGTGCTTAAAACAACTTAGTGCCACAATTAATTGGAAAGTGCAAAATCCAGGCACCCACAATTTTGTCTAATACCATTTCTTGACAAATCCCTTGTGGTACAGTGGAGCTTGTGTGATCATCAACAAATTCTGCACAAATTGTGTGCTTAAAACCATTTAGTGTCACGTCTGTCATGAGCAACAAGCAGGCACCCACCCCTTTTGCCTAATACCAGTTATTAGCAAATCCCCTGTGGTACAGTTGTGCTTCTGTGATCATCAGCAGATTCTGTACCAATTCTATGCTGGAAACCATTTAGTGCCACATCTGGCAAGAGCTACATCCAAGAAGCAACCACACTTTTTGCCTAGTACCAGTTTTTGGCAAATCACCTGTGGTACAGTGGTGGTTGTGTCAACATCTGCACCAGTTCTGTGCTGAAGACCATTTAGTGCCACATCTGGCAAGTGGAATATCCAGGCAACAACCACACTTTTTGCCTAGTACCAGTTTTTGGGAAATCTGTTCTGCTGAATTCACAAGCTCAGATTTTTTGGGACTACAATTGACTTACAAATCTGTTACCATCAAATATGAGTGGTAAAAGCTGTGGTCATTGTGGAAAGGGGAATAGGTGTGGTAGTAAGAGAAAAACTATTGGCGTCCATTAGGTAGGTGGTAAAGTAACTAAAAGGTCTGCTCAATAAAAAACTGCTTCTAGGCAAAGAAAATGTCAGCTTCTATTAGTGGACAGTAGGGATAAGCGAGCATGTTCGCCGATACTCGGTGGTCGCCCGAGCATCACAGTACTCGCTAAGATCGGCGAGCACAGAGTACCGACAAGATACTCGGGCTCATGCTGGGGTCCACCTCCCTGCATGTTGGCGCTCTTTACAGAGCCAACCCACATTCAGGGATTGGCTGCCACACACTGTAATACAACAGCCATGTTGGTTGTGGCATTACAGTGATTGGCTGGCCGCACAGCGTCATCAAATCTATATAAGACCTGACCGTGCTGTGCTTGTCACTCTGCTCCACATTGTCAGCTAGTGTAGGGAGAGGTGCTGCTGAGTGAGGGACAGATTTTGGGTCTTTTAGGTAGTGTAGGTGTTGGCATACAAAATCCAGCAAAACAACAGTCCTTTTGAGGACAAATCAAGCTGTATACAGGCAGGCAAGCAGGGTATATAACACAACTCTGTTTACCACAATAGGCTGTATACCAGTCAGCACATCTGCAGCTGGTGCACAGACTTTAATTAGAGATGAGCGATGTTCGATTAGAATTGTTCGCCAATCTCAAATTCGAGCTGTTTTTGGCGGTGTTCAAGTCATTCGCCGAATTAGAACAATTTGCTTGAAATTCGGCAGTCCTAGTATATGTTTGATAATGCTTCGGTCCCTTTTTAGGGCTGCTCCATAGGAGTAGCAGTTAGGGATATGGACTAGGGACTAATAGTCTATCAGCCCTTTACAGGGCTACTTCATAGAAGCAGGGACTATTTTTAATTGTAGCCCTTGTCAGGGCTAGGTTAGAGCAGTCTCTATTAGTTTTTGCCAGGCAGGTGTGTGTCAGGTGTGTGCCAGTGCTGTGCAAGTCTTTCTCACAGCATCTGGCCACAGTAATATAGCTCTTTGAATCCATTAGGGCAGGTAGTGCAGCACTGCTGTGAAGAAAGCTACACCACCTGTCTTAATTAGGTATTTTATTTGCTGCAGCTAGTCCAGGCACTTTGTTCGGGCTAGTAGCAGACTAGCAGTGTCCCACAGTGGTGTAGCCCACTTGTGAGAGAAGCTACACCTTCAGTGTAGTTGATTCTACTAATTTTTTACTGCAGCAAGCTAACTGTCAGTTTTTGCTTAAAAGCATTCCAGAGCGCTCTAAAGAGGGGGCGGGGGAGAGGGGGTCAGGGAAATAGGTTTTGTATTTAGGGGATTGCAGCTGTTTCTTGCAGGTGAGGGGTGATAGCAGGGAGGATTAATGGGGAAAGTTGGCTATGGAGGTCCTGGGTTGGGAGATATGTCACCAGCGGATAAGAGAAGCAAAGACAGGGCAAGCAGGTGGAAGAATCAGAGTGGCTGGCTTGTTTTGTGTTTCTGCAGGATGGGTGTGAGATTGAGAAGCAAGTCAACAGAGGAGCTCAGGTGGGGAGATAAGAGGGATGGGGAGATAGGTATTTGTGCTGCGAGTGATGGAGTTTTGGGGTAGTGAAAGAAGAAAAGGATTAGTGGGGCAATTACTGTTAGTGCATAAGTAAGCATGGTAAAGTGTTAGTGGGAAAGTAAAGTATTAGTGTCAGTCAACAGCCTGGTATAGCTGGTACCTTCTGGTTATCTCTGGAATATCTCTGCAGCCCACTTATTGAAATCCCATTTTGTGAAATAACACACAGGCCTGCCCAAGCAATTTATAACTCTAAGGGGGTGCAGAGACTGAGCCATATAAGTAGGAGGGAGGGGTCAGAAGAGGGAGTCAGGATACAGCACATCAGGGGCAAATTAACAGATTGCTGGTAATATAAACATTTGGGGCAAGTCAGTAGAAGGGAGAGACACAAGCAGAATGAAAGAATAAGAATATGTGTAAGTCACAAAGTAGATGGGGGAATATTGGATTGAGGAATATGACAGCGCATACCACATATGTAAAGCACATAGAGATGCTAATAAAGATTTGCAATAATTGGGGGCCCCATTGGAGCTTTTGGAGCTTCAAGTTATACCTGTGTACCTTACCCAAATAATGCTACACACGGGAACCAATTTCAAGCCCCAATGTACATTTCCCCTTTTTTCACACCCCCTGAAGAAGAAAACGGGAAATGTATGTTGGGGCTGAAGGTTTGTTGCCGAGTGCAGCATTATTTGGGTAAGGTACCACTATCATCAGTATGGGTAAAAATAGAGATATATGTTATAAAACAAGGCTTTCCAGATCATGCACACTGCACATTCTTATCCCGGCAACTACACCCAATTCTTACCCACGATGTGCAGGAATGGAAATAGATGCGGCCTGGTGCATCATACCTAGAAGCAGCCCTTACATATTAGAATCTACTAAGAAGGGACAGCGCTTTGCAAATTAGATTATCACGCCCACAGATAAGTATATAAATGCATTTTTCAATTTTAACATAACATAATAACATACTTTTTAAGGTTGAAGGCAAACTTTAAGTCCATAGCCTAACATGTTATCACTGATCATATTGTCTGTCATGGTATCTTGAGGGAAGCGATGCAGAGGAATCGTCTGAGCTGCAGTAGAACCTAGGTCCCCGATAAAGTGTAAGAACTTTAACTGTGAACTGTGCTGTAACTTGCTTTTAAGAACAATGGAAAGTAAAGTACCCGGTCAGCTCAAAAGTGCCTGAGACTGTTTATTGTTAAACTGCAGCAGAACCCCCACCTGCGGAGCCGCCTTGCTGTCCCTGCGTGCTGGCTAGAGAAGCTGCAGGAGATGAGTTGGTGCAGCGTCCAGAGTATGCAGCCCCCACTACACCTGCCCCGGGGACACCTAGCCCTACCCATGGAGGGTTTACCATCTACACTGCCCCTCATCATCATCCCCCAGCAGGAATACGGCAGCAGTGGTCACCCTGACCACATTCTATGGGCTTTCTTTTGCACTGGCATATTGGGTGGCAATTGCAGCCAGATATAAGATTATTTACTGTATTACCTGTGTTGACGGGTCCCTTGGGTTGGGAGTCTGCATTTAATCAGGGAGACGGCAGAAGGTGTGTTGAAGTTAGGATCAACTCTCATTATGCTCCACACCCGGAGAGTGTTGGGTTAACACTTGAGCAAGTGTTCGCAGGAATTAGATTGGACACTGGTGCCACTGGGGAATTGCTTTGCCCTTCTGCTGTCCAAGAGCTAAGACTTGTAGTGGAAACCTTCTCATGTTACCGCTGATGTGCCACTTAAAGTATATGTTATAAGATTATGCCTTTATGTTTAACCTATTGGAGCAGTGTGCGTCTGTCAGAAAGTGAATACAAGGGAATTGATTGCGATAAGGCTCCTTGCGCGAATTGACTGGTTGTATGGAAGCTGTAAGGATCTGAAAAAGGTCCTGATTGACAGGAGCCCACTAGGTGTGATTCCTGGTCAACTGGCACCTGGAATAAATATTCAGGAAAACTAGAACGTGTAATCACATAGACACATTCGCCTGAATGAAATAAGCCTAAACCAGCGGACGCTTGGGCAGGCGGTATGTGCAGGGATTGTGCAGCGTGATTGGGTTCCAGACAAGTATTCTAGGAATTGTAATATTTTGCATTTATTTTACATCAATTAATATTATATTCTTTGTAATGGAAGTAAGAAATTTTCAACATGTCATGTCCTGATTGCAAACTTGGTTTGATGTTAGCTATATCATTGGCAGGCTGGAGAATTGTTAAAATAACAGACTACGGGTATAACAAAGAGCGCACTGGGTTCGGACCTCTATCTGCCACATTTCCAAATTATATGGTATTCCGTCTCAATGTTCATGGTACCCCTTTGAGGACTGGGCTTGATAGGAATGCAATCTCTGGTATCTGGGTAATCCATGCCCCCTGAATAACGGACAGCCAGAGGATCATACCCAGTCCACGGCAGAATCTGTTCTCCTCAGTGGATATCAATTGTAAAGTGAATAGTTTTTTTTTCTCTCAACTGTCCTGTATAACTGTTTACACTGTGTTTCGTAGGGCGTAGCAGTATTGAAGTGTAAGTGCTTTGATTTGATATGACCTGTGAATATTGCCTTTGTACTGTGATATTAGAACAAAGAGGTAGAGCTCGGACTTGGTATTTAGAACACATTTATCCCGAGCCTGTGTCCACACACGAGTATATCAACCTGCGAGGCAACCCCTGCATAGTTATACCGCTTCATGTAATTCCCTACACATATACAGTTAGGAGAAGTTGGAAACAGGTGATCCGGTTTAAGTGGTATTCACCAAACACTAGGAGTTAGGTGACGCATAATTACAGATACGCAGAAGAGGGTGTAGATTCTGGCATTGAGGTGTCAGCCTCAAATGAGGATTCTGAGTGATTTTATTCTGCTGTGAAATATGATGTATGAGGAATACATTGGAGTAGGTTTTGGAATTGCATTGTATCCATTGGTGTTTATTTGCCTACTGAGACAGATTTACAACAGGCCTAAAGCAGATCAGAAAGCTCAGTTAGCACTAATTGCCCGGAGGTTGTGACAACTGGACCGGAACAGAGACTAGAGGATAAGGTTGATTCTAGTTCTGTCTGAAACAGGTGAATCAGCAGAGGTCTAGTCTGAAATAAGAGACTAGAGGATAAGGCTGATCCAAGTTTTATTCAGAACAGGTGAATCGGCGGAGGTCTAGTCCAGAAATAGCAAATACTGTGGGAGGGATCGCTACCCTTCACAGACGCTATGGGGACCAGTTTCAGTAAGCATCTCACTAGGTCGGAAATGGATCCAAGACCAAAAATGATAGATTTAGTGAGAGCTAAACAGGGACAAAGGGCAGTTAAGGATGCAGCAAGGATTTTGCGTAAAGCCAGGATGCCGTCTTCTTCAGGTTGTTTAGACCCTTCTCGTTGGAGACAGTTTTGCCATCAAAATGACCAATGGATTCATAAGCAGGATACGGCCACCAAGTGGGAAGCCTGGATCTGGACTTCTAAAAGCCATCATCCCCTTATGTATGACGATGACGAATTGCTTTAATTGTCCGTGAAGTTGGGACAATTGGTCCAGATGCCAGTTCAGAGCCTAATTCAAGAATTCAAGGTGAACCGGCGCAGGTCTAGCTTGGTATAGCAGGATACTGAAGATAGGGATAGCTACCCGTGACAGTTGCTATGGGAACCAGGTAATTGGTTTGGATGACAGGCTAGAGGATAATGCTGGCTCAGGGTGAATTAGATCTGACTTGGTCATAGCGAGATGCTGAAGATAGGGATCGCTACCAGTGACAGCCGCTATGGAGACCAGTTTCAGTGAGCTACTCACTAGATTGGAACGGGTTGTAAACCCAAGACCAAAGATGATTGATTTAGTGAGAGCACAGTATGGACAGAGGGCAGTTAAAGATGGAGCAAAGATTTTGAGGAAAAAAAAAACGGAATCATGCTCGCTGTGTGCTAGCATTTACTGATCATGAGTATGATGTCAAATATGATAAGGAAGCAAAATTTTTTTTTTAAGGATACGTTCTTTAAGGGGTTAAGAGAAGACCTTAGAGCAGAAGAAAACAAAGAAATCTGCCCCTGTAATGGTTAATCTACAACCAGGAGAACCCCTTGAAGCTATACAAAGATCCCTAGATGAGCTTCAACCCTATTTCACAAAACCTAAGGCTTACACTTCAGAGGAATGTGAAAAGAAGGGATTGTGTTTTGAATGTGGCCAGAGGGGACAAAAAAAAAAAAAAAAAAAAAAAAAGGAGAGAATGCCCAACCAGGAGAAAGATAGAGACACACAAAATACACAACACTGAATGTTGTTACCAGAAATAGTGATTCAGACTAGGAAACAGGCAGCCCCCAGGACAACCAAATAGTCGTTGCCCCCCCAGATGCAGTCCATCAGCCATAGCTCAAGTAACGCTCCCTACCGGCAAAAGTGTACATTGCCTGATTGACACGGGAGCAATGCTTACTGTAATGATGTCTTTATTGCAGTTAGATGATGACAAACTACATACAGGCTTTGATGAACAGATGGGTAAAAGACAAAACTGATGTTGGTTTATTGAAAATAACACCTGTGAAAATTAAATCTAAACCAGGAACTGTATTGGTATGTATCAGACAATATCCCCTGAGCAGAGACCAGGATACAGCCCTTTCACACCAGGTTGATGACTATTTGAAGATGGAGGTTGTAAGGTAATGCTGATCCACTTATAATACAGCAAAAACCAGGTCAACCTGTTGTGTACAGAATGGTTCATGATTTACACGAAACCAACAAATTGATGATTATTGACACCCCCATAGTGCCTAATCCGCATACCTTGTAAGTCAGATTCTTGCAGAAACAAAAATTCTTTACAGTAATTGATTTGAGTAATGCCTACAATTGATTCAGTGTGTTGATGATTTACTGCTATGTACACCGGACAAACCAACTTGTTTACAGGAAACACTGTCCTTGCTAAGGTTTTTGTTACAGGAGGGATGCAAGGTGGCAAAGGACAAGTTGCAGATAGCCCAGACTAAGGTTATTTTTCTTGGCCATTGCATCTCTGCTCAATCAAAACACATTACAAATGACAGGAAAACAGCAATCAGTCAGGCCAAGCAACCCAACAGTGAAAGAACACTGAGAACCTTCTTAGGGTTGGTAGGTTACTGTAGAGAATGGATTCCTTCAGCATCAGAGAAAATGCAGCCTTTATATGATGTATTGGCATCCTGCAATAAGGGCAAGCTTTATGAAATGACCCCGGAAGCCAAAGAAGGGTTTGACATGCTGAAGAAGGACATTCTCTCTGCACCAGCACTTGGAATCCCAAATTATGATCTCCCATTCTATCTGTTTTGTTATGAGTTGAGTGGACATGCCAAAGGAGTATTGGCACAAAAACATGGGGAAAGTACCGACCACTGGGTTATTATTCTGCCCAACTAGACCCAGTGATAAAAGGAGCAGTGGCGGCCTGTGCAATTTTAAAGGATAGAGTTGCTGATTTGGTATTGGACAATACCTTGGAAATACAGGCACCACACTCTGTGCAGGAAGTGTTACTCCAAGCACGCACAAAGCATTTATCAATGAACAGACTGACCAAATACGAAGTGGCCTTACTGACACCTCCAGATATCACCGTGAAGAGGTGCACAGTACTTAATCCAGCCACCTTATTGCCAGAAACAGACAATGATTTGACAAATGAAGTTGAGCATAATTGCTTTGAGCTAATGGAGATTGAGACTCAGCCATTAGCAAATGTACAGGAGACACCAATACACAATGCAGATTTAGATCTTTATGTTGATGGGTCCAGATTCTACACAGATGGTGTGCTGCATACTGGATATGCTGTCGTCACCCTACATGAAGTTCTAAAAAGTGAACCACTACCTGCTAGGATGTCCGCTCAGGAAGCTGAATTAAAGGCTCTGACAGAAGCATGTGTCATTGGGGACGGGCTGCAGATGAACATTTTTACCGATAGCCGCTATGCTTTTGGTTGTGTGCATGATTTCGGCCCTATATGGAAAAGCAGACAGTTTGTGGTAGCCTCAGGTAAACCCATAAAAAACGCAGACTCAGTAGCGCAGCTTCTTAGAGCACTGGAGCTGCCCAGAAAGGTTGCAGTGATCAAGGTGCAGGCTCACACCAAGGAGCGCACCAAAGAGGCTAGAGGAAATGACCGTGCAGATAAGGCGGCCAAGGCAGCTGCCCTGCTCCCTCTCCCAGCAGAAATCTATACTGTGCAAGTGTCTGGGAGGGTGGATCTTGACCTCTTAATGCGCCTGCAAGCGCAGACTTCAAAACATGAAAAAGATGAATGGAGACGTGCAAATGCCCAAAGAGAGGATGGTCTATGGAAGGTAGGTACTAACTATTGCCTTCCTAGAGCACTATATCCCATGATGTGCGCTCTCTCACATGGGCCAACTCACCATTCCAAAGACGCAATGGCAGAAGAAGTGAAACATCACTGGGTGGCACCTGGGTTCCATTATGCTGCTGCTAAACACGTACAGGGTTGTGTAATCTGTGCATGCCACAATGCTGGTAAAACGGTTAAGGTACCACAAAAATGTACGCCTAGGCCACTCTACCCCTTTCAAAGGTTGCAGATTGACTTTATTCAGCTTTCAAAGGTAGGCACCTATGAGTATGTACTGGTTTGCACAGACCTATTCTCAGGATGGCCAGAGGCTTGGCCTGCAGCCAAAGCCACTGCCCAAACTGTTGCTAAGAAATTACTGTCTGAAGTGGTGTGCAGGTATGGAGTGCCAGAAGTAATAGAGAGCGACAGGGGAAGTCACTTCACCTCCCAAGTCTGTCAGGAGGTCTTGCAAGCTCTAGGAATAGAGCAGGCTTTTCATACCGCATACAGGCCACAAAGGTTAAATGGGACTTTAAAGTTGAAAGTTCAAAAGGTCATGGCAGAAACAGGGAAGCCATGGACAGAGTGTCTCCCAATAGCCTTGTACTCTGTGAGGGTTACTCCAAACAAAAAGACTGGGTTGTGCCCTTACGAGGTGTTGTTCGGGGAGCCACCAAAAACAGGACTGTATTTTCCTCAGCAGCTGCAAACATTGCATTCTGACATGACAGCTTATGTAGGAGCTTTACAAAAGGTGTTGCATCAAATTCACAAACGTGTTTTTAGTTCCATTCCAGATCCCTCTTCCTTGGAAGGTACACACTCGCTGAAGCCCGGAGATTGGGTAACAGTTAAGAAGCACGTGAGGAAAAGCCTGGAACCCAGATTTGAAGGTCCATTTCAAGTCCAGCTCACTACACCGACCTCAGTGAAGCTTGAAGGAAAGACCATCTGGATCCACGCGTCCCACTGCAAGAAGTTTCACAAAGAGTGAAAAGATGACCGTGGGGAAGTATTGTTTGTTACACTTACTTTTACTCTGTCATACTGCTTTCCCCGGGAAAGAGACAGGAGATGGAACCCCACTTAAGCCGTGGGAGAGAGGAGTGCTTCAACAAGAAGAGGTAGCTAAGGAAAATGGCTTATTATCAAGCGAGGAGCAAATAAAAGAATGGGATAATAAGTTTGTTAAATATCATGAGTATATAACGCAGGCCCGCAATCTCTCAAATTGCTGGATATGTTCACATGCACCTATAGCAGCTAAGACTATGCCCTACTTTGTAACGCCAATCCCAGAGACAGAGCTAATGGGTCCAAAGTGTTGGAAAATGGATGCTTTACAACTAAATGATCAGCAAAGCAAAACCTCTGCTCCCTTACCTATAACAGGGTGGACTAGACCACCTTGGCTCCAGCTCAATTTAACCTTACATCCACGGGGCTAAGGTAAAGACACAAGTAAGATGTTTGTAATCAAGGAACATGATGGGATTTGGGAAAGTGAGGAAACACGTAAACGATACTTGGGAAAAATACCCCCCCCATCATTTGAAAATTAGTTTTTCTATAAAAAGGGAAAACCCCACCTATAAAGGGAGTAGCAGATCCATATTGTAATGAGGAGCCTTGTCTTCAAAGATATGTACATCTAGCTAATTGGACTGAGGAAAATGATTATGCATTTGCAAATGGTAATGCAGAGATGTGTGCCAATCGTGGGTCGGTGTATGAGGAGGAGAGTGAATTTGGTACACCAAAAACAAAAGCAACATCCACAACAGCACAATTCTGTGAGCCTCTAAGATACTATAGGTCCATTACCACTGATCTAGAGGACTCATGGTGCTTGTATACACAAAACATGAGGCTCATCTCTATAGTTATGGCATTATTAAACGAATATCAGTTTCAACTTCCAAATGGCATTTACATTGTTTGTGGAGAAAAGGCCTACAGGTGGCTTCCAGTGGGTGCTGAAGGGTTTTGTACCCTCGCAAGGCTGGAACCTGCAACCTGGGTATGGGAGGATGCTGATTTTCCATATAAGAACATCCCCCGGCACATGCTTTCTAAAAGAGAAGCTAAATCACGTTCTCATCATATCAAACATATGTTCAGTACCCCATGGTATGCTAAAATGGGAATGGTCCTGGCAGGACCAATAGGAACAATGGTTGGTACAATGAGAAATGCACAAATGATTGAACAATTAGGAGATATCTTTGATAATGTAACTGATCTTCTGTTTGATGCCATAGATGTAGAGTCAGCCTATACAAAACAGCTCATCATCATTACTAATCAGCATTCAATGGTTCTAGACTATCTTACTGCCTCCTCTGGTGGATTTTGCACGATAATCTGGGCTCATGCAGGTGACCCATGACCTCGAACAGGCAGAAAGATTAAAAGAGGAATTTAAGAAAGCCCACTCTTGGGATGACCTGCCGTTCCCTTCATGGCTCTCCTGGTTGAATCCTATGAACTTATTCAAAGGAATAGGTGGTTGGGTAACAGGAATAATACATTTCGTGATCCAGGGGGTGTTTATAGTACTGGTAGCCGCAATTTTGGTAAAGTTGTTTGTAATGATGGTAAAGAAAATTCTAGGAGCTAATTGCAGATGTTTTCCAGGTAAAAATAAACGGAGCAAAACTAAAGACAAGGCCACTGACCCCAAACACGCACAAGTACTCATGACATTGACCACTATCAAAAGGTGCAAGTGTATACTCTGTGACAAAGAAGCACTGGCGGATCTGGCTGACTGCTCCCATTGTGGAAACCCTTTGAAACCATGTCCACCACCAGAGATGCAAGGAAAAGGGACTTGTGGAGCCGTATAAAATATATCACCACTCACATGTCATTTAACCAATATATATTCAAGTTCTGTTTCCTTACACTGTATACAGAGTGAATTTAGTAAGTGACATATAATCTGTAGTATAGCGTGTGAACCAATATATATATCCTTAGTACTCATAGAATCTATCACTCCCCTCTGTATATCTATTATATTAGTGTCTAGAGGTTGTAGGAAGGGCAGTATAGGGAAAAATCAGGGCCGGTAAACAGGGTCTGTCTGAATGGTAACATCCCATAATATACGTAGGGGAAGCCTAGTGTATTGTGAAGTAAGGCAGCTCTGCGGACCTGGAGCTAGGCAAGGTCAGATGAGGAATAGAAATGATAAAAAGAGGGGAGTTGTTAAAGAAGTTGGCTGGTTTTCGTATCTACTCTGTATTGGCAGCCATTTTGTCCTTCTAGGAGCCATTTTGTAGCTTATCATCCTATTCCTTTTAATATTCCTTTTAAACTTTATATACCCTTTAGTAATATAATATGGCAATGGTTGGGGAATGAGAACATAGAAAAATATGCAGACACAGGTATGAGAGTATAGCAAAACATTTCCTATACTGTCTCTTTGTCTTCCCCTAGAAGAATAATAGTCATGCAGTCGGCATAGAGTCAGCGGACCGTGACCCTGAGCGCATAAAGTGCAGCAAACAGATGTCTAATGACTATAGCAAATGGTTTATGACCGGTGAATAAGAACATTCATTGATTAGGAGTCATATCTCTATGAAGGTGTTGATAGGTCTACATCTGGTCCTAGCGCATTACTTGCATTTTTGTATATTTTTTGTATGACTATGTCTCCGCCATGTTGCCACGTATTATCCTGTTATGTAATATCCCATTGTATGAGTGTCCTTGAATTGGTTATATAATCTGACCCCCCTAATAAAGTGTGTGACTCTCTCTAGGAAGACCTGCCTGATGCGTCTTTCTCTCTGAGCATCCAGAAACAACTGGTCGGTGCCGATCCAACTTTATTATTTTACAAATCAGTCTATTCTGGTTAGCATAAGCATTGAAGCCCGGTTGCCGGCTCTATCAGCGTCACGAAAAACTCTTTCACTTCCCTTGTAAATATCCCTTTTTATTGCCGCATCTGGGACAACGGGACTGGGCAATGGCACCTTGACTCCCCAGAGACAGTAGAGCCCGATCCTGAGTACCCCATTCCTGTGGGTGCATCACAAGTAAAAGTAAAGAACTACAATCCTGGTCTCCGATTATTCTGCGTGCCATCCCTTTTGATCCCTGCGTACTCATTATCGACCACCGTTGAGTCCTTAAAACCCTCGGCCCTGCTCTACCTGTGGGGAGCGAGACCATCAAGGCTGCCATTCCATCAGCCCCAGAAGTCCCACTGCAGCGCTGGTCACCCTGATCACAATAACCACAATAACCGCAGGTGGTGTATTGAACTTATCCCTTGTAAATAAATCCCCTTTTACTGCACGCCCAGGGTCACGCAGCTGGGTCACTGCTACTGTGACCTCCTACTGAACCGACCGGCCCGGTTACCGAGTACCCAACGGCCTTGCCGGGCGTTGCATATGCAGACTTCATGCATTTGCTAATTTTCATAATGCAGTTTACAAAGAAAATCTTGTTAATAATTAGGCTCAATCTCAGCTCTGGAGGAAGGATGTTCACGCTGTACTATGTCTCTTGAATTCTATTAACCTCCCTTTGTATAATTATGAAACTCTTGAGAGCAAACAAAAGTCTCCTATTCTAAAGGGTGAACATTCCTCCTTGCATTTGTTCCTAAATATTTACTTTTAATTATCTGGGCTAGTAAGAGATGCTTCACTTCCTTTATCATTTTCCATGTTCAGTTTATCTTATGTGCAAATTTATAAAACTTGGAATGAATTTTCTTAAGGAGATAAAACTTTTTCAAGTCTCAGTCCTGAAACTTTGCAATAGAATTAATAAACAAAATATGTAGTTCAAACTTTGTTGGATATTAGAATGAAGTACTGGGTGTTTTATGTGACTCGCCCAGGGGTTCGGGGGATTCGGATCTCGGGTGTTGCTACTGGATCCTTTCACTGGTGGTCGGTGCCCGGGTCCGTGGCCCTGGTGGTTGCTGAAAAGTGTTGAAACGAAAATAATAAAAGTGTCTGATGATGACACCAGCGCTACTTCAGACCTCTGGGGATGGTGTTATTGTAGCCAGTTGGTCTTGCTCCCTGCAGGTATAGCAGTGTCACCAGGGCAGTGATGCTGTATTAACTGGAAGGCGGATCTGCAGGTGGGAGGCAGTCTGGTCCCTCGCAATGGGAAAGAACAACACACTACACGTAGCAGAGTCTCTGTACGGGTTTACTGGTCACTATCAAGTTCAACAACAGGTCTACAGTCACAGGTAGCTGGCCTGGGTAGTGACCAATGAATGGGGTGTTCGTCTGTGGCTCTCAAGTTGTTCCTCTCGGCTTCGCCCTCTGTCCTTCCTAGTGTTAAAGTCTGGCCTGCGTGGAGCCCGACCTGTCCTCCTGCTCTCTCCCTGTAACTCTACGCTAGTGTAGGAACCTTCTCCGGATTGCCGCACCTCTGGGGATTTTCCTGGCTCCTTGTTTGGCTACTGTTACAGGTGACTGGGAGGCTGAATACTCCTCAGTCTGACCGGTGTTGGCAGCTCAGAGTAAGACTTGCCTGCACCGCTCCCGGAGCCGTTACTCTGCTCCGTGGACTGGGATCCTCCCAGACCGGTAGGTAGATGGTCTGATGCCGGGTGTTAGCACACACCCTCAGGCTCCCCTTTTCTCGTCTGGGTCACCGCTCTTTCTTGGTGCCCTCCCAGTATGTTCTCCTGAAGGGTCCTCCTCGACCTCTCTTCTACTCCTCATTCTTCACTCTCTACTACTCTTCTCTTCTCTTTTCCCGCTCTCCACTATCCACCTATATAACCTCCCACTGGGACCGGTTACCCTGATAATGGGTTTAACCTATTGGCCCCCTGAGCTAGGTGTGTGGATGTTGGATGAAAGCCACATACGAACCTCCCCCTTCACTGGCCACAGGGATACCACACACTCTGGTCTGGGTGTAGAACCCCTTCGTGGCACACTGACCAGTGGAGCGCCACATACGTTTGCTAGGCTAGGGTCAGACTTGCGTCAACCCTAAGGCTGATGAATCCATTAGAAACTTAGTTTTTCTCAGCCTGAGCGCATAGCATTAACGGCATGTAATGCTATGCGCCAGCTGTGAATTGTAACTCTATGGATACCTGTACTTAACGCAGCCGCTGGCTCCACTCACAAGGACCGGATATGCTCTTTTGCTGAGCGCACTGCAAAACACAGCAAACCGCGTTTCCTGTGTGCTCTGCAATAGCGCCTATCTGGTCCTTGTGAGTGGAGACGGCAGCTGCGCTAAGCGTCAGGTATCCATAGAGATGCAATACACAGCCAGCACATAGCATTACATGCAGTTAACGCTATGCGCTCAGGCTGAGAAAATCCAAGTTTCAAATGGATTCATCAACCTGGGGGCTGACGCAGGTCTGAACCCTAGCCTTAGGGTGCATACTCACGATTCAGATTAGCATCATTTTGGATGCAGCTAGAAATCCCATGCGCACTCTTTGTATCTGCTGCAGTGCGGGTTGCCGGGCTTTCGGATCTCCGCAGCATGTTAATTTCATGCTGTGGAGTCGGAAGTGGTCACCATTTCAGTGAATGCATAGGCATAGGGCGGCTGAGGTCTCCCTGTATTCACCCGCATGTTCCCTCAGGTCCGTAGGCGTTGCTTCCAATATGCAGTGCAGCTGGATCATGTGCACATACCCTTGAAGTCCTTTTAAAAGTTTACTAGAGAAAGTTAAAGATAGCTAGAATGTAAACTTTTTGAATTCATTCAATTTTTTGTTTTCTTTAGGTTATGTTCACAAATGTAAAGTTTTACTGGATCAAAAATGCAGCAAAACCTTAGAGGTCTCTAGTAAATCCAGTTTTCTTGGCAGGAGAAAACCTGTGTTTTTGCTGATTGTTGTATTTTTAATGCATTTTTTTCTGTTTTTTTGCCCATAGAACATTGCAAAAACGCAGAATAGAACTGAAATGCTCATTATTTTCAAAATGCAGCAAAACCTGGGCCGATTTCAGTTTCAGCAAATAAATAAAACCAATGTGTGTGGACAGCTTTTCTGTGAATCACATAGGCTGAGGTCAGACTTGGGCTGGGGTCACACTTTGGCAGGTAATTGCAGTGACCTCATCCAGATCCTGAAGCGGTAACCGCAATTGCCTGCAAACACATTTTTTTGCAAAAATGTGTGCTTGAAACTGCAATGCAGTAACCGGATTGCTCCGGATGTGTAATCCGGAGCTATGCAGTTACCGTCTACTTTGTTCATCCCTGCTACTGCAGGGATGAACAAAGTGTTAACTGTATTAAAACATTAATTATTAATAGTAGCTGTGGGCAATATGTCTGTATGGGGTGCCCACCCCCTAGAGACATGCTGTCCACTCCTGTGGGCATGTGAGGGGTTAATGCGGGAGCTATACTATTGCCGGCTTTTGTCGGCTTTGTACAAATTTATGAATGAAGCCGCGGCTCCTGACTGAACAGAAGATACTGTACGTAATGTATGTATAGTATCAGCCACTGGCCAGGGTCCTGTAAGCAGTTACATTAGGTCTATGGGGTAATTACATCCGAAACAGTCACTGTTGTCTGCACCTCCACCACCCCCTCCCCTGCCACCTGCACCCTGCTTCATGCCGGAAGGCTGAATGAAAAAGCCTGAGACCAACTTTACATATGGGTGAGTGCCTCCTTTCTTTATATATTTGGACTATTATCTAGTGCTGACTCAGGCGAGCACCCCCATTGAATGACTGTCTGCTGCTACATTGGTATAAGGTGTCAAGTGCCCTGATTCATTCTTTGTGAAGTTTATTTAAGTGTTTTCGCCTACTTTTTGTTGGTATGCATGGGCTTTATTTTTATGTCACTGTCATATTTGTCTTTGTTTTTTTTTTTGCACAATATTGGTGGAAAATGAAGGAAAATGAATGTCTGTTTTTCCCATTGTCTAAATATGATGATGAGCTCACCACTGCTCCATACTCGATTGAACATAAGTGTTCTGGCAGTACTTGATTGAATATTACATATGTAAGGATTTGTCATTAATCAACAATTCAACACTAAGGCTAGGGTCACACTTAAAACTTGAATTGCGTTCACCGCATCCAGATCCGGATGCGGTGAACACAATTGCAGTCCCACACATTTTTTATGAAAAATGTGTGGAGGGAACCGCATTGCGATAACCGGATTGCTCAGGATGTATAATGCTGTTGCCGGGATAAGCAAAGTGCTTAAACTGTTAAAAAAGCTGTAATGTTAATATTAATTTTGGCCATCATGTCTCTAGGAGGTGCCCACCCCCTCTAGAAACATGCTACCCACTCAGGTGAGCATATCAGGGGTTAATTCCTCATGTACAGTATTGCCGAGTCCTGTCGGCTCTGTACAACTTTTATCAATGAATCCGGAGGCTCCCCCGACAGCTGCGCGTAGTATACCTATTGTAGGTATAAACAGAAAACGCCAGCACTGCCAGAAAAAATAAAAATTGTGCAAAAACACATATTGTTTCCAAACTGCAAATAATTTAGTTGAGACATTTAGCAAAAGATTAAATAATCTTCTGAGCCACCCTGCCAAATGTCAAGGCATTCTCAGATAGGGTGGTCCTACTCTACAATTTTTAATTTACACTGTGTCAAAACAATTCCATAATATATATAAAGTGGACCATACAAAAACATCACTCACCTTCACATATCAGACCTGCTTCCAAGGAGCCAGATCAGTGCAAATGATATAAGGCAACCTAGGCCCCCACACCTGCAGCTTGCACCACAAATGTCAGGGCTTTTCAAGGTTAACCCCCACTGCACTGACCCAGCCATTATGGGTAATAGCAGGTTAGGTTTAGGTGAATGAAGCAATAACTGAGCCTGTGTGCTGGGTGTGATAACCGTGTGTGAACAGTTACCAAGAATATAAATGTCAGTACAGATGAAAGCGGACAAATTCTAGCGTGCACGGCGAAGTGGTGGTCAGCGACTAAACCATGCCCAGGAAAAAACAGAAAACGCCAGCACTGCCAGAAAAAAAAAAATTGTGCAAAAACACATATTGTTTCCAAGCTGCAAATAATTTAGTTGAGACATTTAGCAAAAGATTACACATTTATTTTTTCAGGCACCTTGGGAAGCATTGTCTGACTTGTATAGGTGAGTGTTAGCTTTATATGGTCCTCTTTATTTTATATTATATTATGCTGTCTACGGACACATCAAAAATGTAAAAATATGTAGAGTAGGACCACTCTATCTGACACATTCCTTGATGTGGGAGAGTGGCTCAAAAGATTATTTTGGTAATCTTTTGCAAAATGTCTTTATTTGTATGCAGTATGGTAGTGACAGGTGTACTTACACATTTATTTTTTCAGCAATTTTTGGCTGTGCTGGCTCCCCCTGTTTTCTCTCTGGTATGGTTTAGTGGCTGACCACCACTTGCCGTGCACGCCAAATATTGTCTGTTTTCCATCTGCATTGACTCCATTATTTTTAGTAACTGTTCACACACGGTAACCTCTTCCTGTCCTCAGGCTAGTTTATTGCAGCTACACTCACCTGAACCTGACTTGCTTTTACCCATAAGAGCTGGTTTAGTTGGTGAGGGTTAACTGTGAAATAGCCCAAACATTTGTGGTGGAGGCCGCAGGTGTGGGGCCTCAGTTGCTCTTCATTCACTGACCCACCTGGCACCTTGGGAAGCATTGACTGACTTGTATAGGTGAGTGTTAGCTTTATATGGTCCTCTTTATTTTATATTATATTATGCTGTCTACGGACACATCAAAAATTTAAAAATATGTAGAGTAGGACCACTCTATCTGAGACATTCCTTGACGTGGGAGAGTGGCTCAAAAGATTATTTTGGTAGTCTTTTGCGAAATGTCTTGATTTGTATGCAGTATGGTAGTGACAGGTGTACTTACACATTTATTTTTTCAGCAATTTTTGGCTGTGCTGGCTCCCCCTGTTTTCTCTATTGTAGGTATAGTATGTGCGCTGTCTGAAGTCCAGCAGGCTTATACAGTAAGATCTATGGTGCTGCGCTGCCCATAGATCTACGGTAAATGTGTACAGGACATCGGACAGTGCACACACTATACCTACAATAGGGGAGCCGCCGGGTTCATTGATAAAAGTTGTACAGAGGGAACAGGACTCGGCAATACTGTACATGAGGAATTAACCCCTGGCATGCCCACCTGAGTGGGTAGCATGTCTCTAGGCTTTTTTAACAGTTTAAGCACTTTGTTTATCCCGGCGACAGCATTATACATCCTCAGCAATCCGGTTATCACAATGCGGTTCTCTCCACACATTTTTCATAAAAAATGTGTGGGATTGCAATTGTGTTCACCGCATCCGGATCTGGAAATCACTGGTGGCACATCGCCTGATCGCCCCGCTCTGCAGTGAAATCAGGCAATTTCCACCAGGCGATTTCTGCGCATCATGGCGTGTGACAGGGCGATAGCAATGTAGAAAGCGAGCTCAGACCATCTGGAAGCAATTGCAGAGGCGTGCCTGAGCATTCTGTTTGGCGCGCCCCGTCAGCCGTGATTGGTGGCAGCTCCTGCGTTCCCATTGGCTGGCCATGGCTAAGGCGCCATATTTGATGATCTTTGCGTTCTTCACCAGACTCATCTTCTTCTTCTTCACAAGTGTCTGGAAAGGCAAAGTACGAGCATCATGGAGTACCGTATCAGAGTGATACTGCGTGTATGATGTTTGAATGTCCTGAATAAATTTTAATAGGCCTAAAATGTACATTGGTATATGCAAACATACACAGAAATATATGTGTACTAAGCCACAGTTGGCTGATATGTGCAAAGCAACATGTTCACCATACACAAATCACAAAGCATATGTTGCCAGAAAGGAAATAGTAACACATGTATGTCCTCCAGTTGCCACGCACATTCTTCACCCTGCAGTTCCTTCTTCATGTATTGAGGTGACGTTACGGCATCCCTGAAAGGCACACAACTCTGTTGCACCTTAAGTTGTGCAGTAGGGATGAGCGAGTCCTAAATTACTCGGAATCGCTAGACCCGCACGAGTCCGAGCCCAGGACTCGGTACTCGTGGCGAGTCTAGCGAGTCCAATGTTAATGAATAGGGAATAGGGATTCGCGAGTCCCGAATAGAGAATACAGGACTCGGAATCGCAGACTCGCTAGGATTCGGACTCGCAGATTGCCATTCACTTGCATTGGACTCAGGGGCTGGCTGGAGCCTCTTCCCCTGGGTGGCAGTTAGGTATCCCCGGCCCTGGTTGAGAAGCGGGGGGGGGGGGGTGCTGTCAGGTCCGGGCAGCCTTGAGAACCGGGGGGGGGGGTGCTGTCAGGTCCGGGCAGCCTTGAGAACCGGGGGTGGGGGTGCTGTCAAAGCTGACCTTACCTCCTCCTGCCGCAAACCGACGTGCCGGCCGCAAAGCGACGCTCGATGTGGACTCGTTAGTGAGCGAGTATTCGCTAAAAGACTCGCCGATTCCCGAGTCCAGCGAGTCCCTTAAGAATCGCCGAGTAACGAGTCCTAGCGAGTAGACTCGCTCATCCCTATTGTGCAGTCCCTCAAGTTTCCTCGGCATAACCAGCATGTACAATGACGTCACGTTGGGCCCTGCCTTCCAGGTGCTTTCCCTTCCCCTGCACAGGTAGCAATGGTGTCAGGACAGAAAGCTGCAGCATGGGGCAAGCCAGAGTTGCTAATTCTGATCAACATTTTGGACAGCTGGGATTATTGGTGCCAGCAGTGCCACCACGTCTCCACAAGCAGGCCATCCTGCATAAAGTGCAGAGGGCCCTGCTGAGGAGGCTGAGTTTGGAGCGCACCACCCAGCAGATCCAGAAGAAGGTGGCGGACGTTAAATACAAGTGCCCAAAGCGCATTGACACCATCCCGGCATGGATTAGGGGAGCCTCTGTATACCGATGGGGGGGCCACTGTTGCCAGATATTACATGTACAATTGTTCGACAGAATTCCTTTTTAAATAGGATTTTAGCAAAAATATCGATCTTGGTTTTACAAAAAATCCTTAGTGATGGAAAAAAATGGACGTCATTTTCGTAATGAGCACACCAAATTACATAAAAATCAGTGAAAACTTCTCTTGTATTTTTCAAAAAATTCAATTTTGCAGGGTTGTGATATTAATGATACTTTTCTGTTGAGGTGCCCATACTTTGGCACCTGTCAAATTTTGAAATAATGTATATTTCACATTTTCGGTTAGTACAATAAACCTCATTTCAATCCTGAAATATTACTGTGTCCATCAGTTATTACATATATCACACTGAAATAGCTGTTGCAAAAACCCAATTTTAAACAAAAAAATGAGTAAGATTAAGAGGGGTGCCCAAACTTGTTCATATGACTGTATCCATTACCCTCATTATAAATGTGTATTGCCACATGACCACTACACCACCTTAGCCCTGTGTGGTCATGTGCATCTGTACATTACACTGTATGGATAGGTATGTGTCACTATAGTTGTTTACATTTGTCACACTGTTGTGATGGGCAATATTCCATCATGTAGCCCCTTCATCCACAGCATAGGTCTGCACACACAACATTAAAGGTCCAATTGTGAGTGTCAAAGTCTCAGTCATGGGCAACACTATATTTGCGTGTGTACTGCATGCCCACAAAACAGTGGGTTTGGCCATGCCCATGCAGAGATGTGCACACTCAGCTCACATCACATCACTATGGGCAAAGCAACAAGCATTTAAATGTTGACTGCAGTCATTACTGACACTCATACAAATAACATGTCTGCTGTGATAGGTATTGTGGATGGTGTACATGTGTTCATATTTGCAATGTTCAATCTTACAGAGGATGCAGACAGCTCTGAAGGACAGCCATCACCACCGGCAAGGCCACCACCCGCCAGACGTCCTTCCCCATCAGCAACACCATCTGGCAGCCCGCCGCCACCTTCTCCTGGAAG
Source organism: Allobates femoralis (assembly GCA_033576535.1). Lineage (NCBI taxonomy): Eukaryota > Metazoa > Chordata > Amphibia > Anura > Aromobatidae > Allobates > Allobates femoralis. The sequence goes on from JARQOC010000003.1 coordinate 466,686,888, forward strand.
GGCTGTGTTAACACCTGCTGGCAGCTCTGCCTCTGGAACACCTCAGGGCCCCCCTCTGCACCTGGCAGCCCAGTGTCAGGCCCACACAGGCCACCCCACCTGGAAGAGCAACAACAGGTACAACGCCTGACCCAGGACCCACATACGACCGGCTGCAGACATCATTACCTCCTGCCAACCTTCCACTTGTCGTAGCCAGCCCAGTTAGCAGCCCTGTTGGGGAACGATCCCCACAGGGTGAATGTGAGCCTGGTGAAGATGGGCCTGATGGTACGTGTTGACCATATTAAACAAGCTTTTTGTTCCAAATTTGCCCTGTCAGACACGGTGTTAATGCCTTCCTGCTTTTGTTGTATCCCTTTGCTTAATGGGACAGCAGCTGTACCCATGTTACTAGAGACGTCATCAACCCCAGCAGAAAGGGAAGTGTCAGATGCTGTCCTGAATCGTAAGTTTGGTAACACAGTCACATAACATTGGTCAACACAGAATTACCTTGTAGTAATGTTGTATATTATCCAAACAGGCCAACAAACCATCGTGGATTTGGTTGCTGTCCACTGTGAGACGCAGGCCAATGTCAACCGAATGTGGGACATCATCCAGAGTCTCACTGGTGGGCTGGGGATCATCCTGGGGTTGTGACATAGGCCTAATGTTTAATTTTTTATCCCTTTTTCCCATCCCCTTTGTGTGTTGAGTGTGTGGCATGTTGCCTTTATGTTTTTTTGTTATTGTTAGTATTTTTAAAATGTTTTATTTTGTAAAAATGGCTGTGACTCAATGGTCACCAGGCCAATTCTTTTGTATACAGTGAGTCCTCACTTAACGACGGGGTTAGGGACCAGAAGGTCCGTCGTTAAGCGTGTCCCATCGTTAAGCGTGACCCTTAAAGGGCAACCTCCATGGTACATGTTTTTTCACGTTATTGTACTAGTGTTTGCATGCATGCACAGTACTATTCATATTACAGTGTACAGCAGTAATTTTGTTTTATTGACAAAAATATAAATTGTTGCACATACAAATTAAATTGAAAAAAGCATAAACAGGTAGCCTACATCAGGAAAATATGATTGTACTGTAGTTACTGTATTAAGTCGGATGCAAATAAAATTCAACTTACACAGCACAGTCTACATTTTAAATTGAAAACAAGACATGAATGTTGGCTACTGTTCCCCATAGGAAACTGTTACTGTACTTACCTCTCCCGCGGCTGCACAGCGCAGTCTGTGCAGCGGCCAGAGAGGTAAGTACATACTGTACAGTGTACAGTACTGTGGTTTCCTATGGGGAACAGTTCAGCTTCGTCAGAAACATCAGGTACATCTGATACAAAAGTGTATCACGAACCGTTAAAGAAATGCTTTATGTTACATTGGCTGAAAAAATAACTAACAAGTACAGTACAGTACAGTACGTACACTACAGTACAGTGTACTGGGGCTACTGTTTCCCATAGGGAACTGTTACTTACCTCTCCCGCAGCTGCACAGCATAGTCTGTGCAGCGGCCGGAGAGGTAAGTACGTACTGTACAGTGTACAGTACAGTACAGTACACTGTAACAGTCATGGTTCCCTATGGGGAACAGTTCCGCTTCGTCAGAAACATCAGGTATATCTGCTACAAAAGTGTATATGAACCATTAAAGAAATGCTTTATGTTACATTGGCTGAAAAAATAACTCTAACAAGAACAGTACTGTACTGTACTAAACAATTTCAAGATACTGTACAGTATGTAGTACAAAGCAAAATGATGAAAAATAAAGCTTGTTCATGAAACAATATGAATTTTACTCTAAAACCCTTCAAATATGACATCTTCAACGTCACTGTCAAACATGCAGGTTGTGTCATCAGGATCTTCGTCATCTGAATCGTCGACAGCTGACGGCCCTGGTAAGGGAGAGGCTGGAGCAGAGAGGGAGTCTGTTACTGAGACAGGGGCAGACGTAGGGGTTGAAGCCTGGGTAGGATTCGGAGTTTGCATGGACGACTGTTTTTTTTTTTTTTTCTTCTCATCATAAATTTCACGATAACAGGCAAACGCTTCTTTCAAGTGTCTTTCAAATTTCGACAATCTTTCAATGTTGGGGTCCATTGCCTCTAAATCACCCACAATCTCATTCACTTTCGAAAACACTTTTGCCAAGCCCTTAGTCGTGAACATTTTCGGTGGTGATACATCTGATTGCTCAATTTCTTCTATTTCGTCCATGTGTTGTTGCTCTTCCAACTCAATCAAGTCTTGGTCCGTCAATTCACCTTCTACGAAATTCACTAACTCCGAAACATCCTCACTTTCCACTTCTAGCATCAACTCACGTGCAAGATTTACAGTTTTACTATTGATTTGTTGTACTGCTTCCTCTTGGTCAAACCCTTCAAAGTTATTCACAAACCTTTTCAAACATTTCTTCCAAACACCTTGCATACATTTTTCAGTCACTTCACGCCACGCGCTGTCAATATTCTTCATGCAGTGAAGAATGTTGTTGTCTTTCCAAAATTCGCGAAGAGTCATCCTGTCGTTCTCCGTTGCTAAAAGTAATGCGCAAAGAATGCGCCTTAAACGCTGCTATGGCCCCCTGATCCATAGGTTGCAGAATTGAAGTCGTATTTTTGGGGCGATAAACAACTTTGACATCACGATGCAGGTCATCGATATGTTGGGGATGTCCTGGAGCATTATAAAGGAGAAGCAGAATCTTGAAAGGAACATTCTTTTCAAGGCAGTATTCTCTGGCAGCAGGAATAAAGCAGGTCAGAAACCAGTCTTCAAATAAAGTCTGAGTCATCCCCGCCTTGTTGTTTGCCCGATAGATCACTGGCAGTGTGTGTTTGTTCATGTTCTTCAGAGCGCGTGGGTTCTGGGAGCGATAAATGAAAAAGGGTTTTAATTTATGCCCTGCCACATTTCCGCCTAACAGCAACGTCACACGATCTTTAAAAGCCTTGAACCCAGGCATGTTGGCAGCTTTTTTATGAATGTATGCTCTTTCAGGCATTTTTTTCCAGAACAAACCTGTCTCGTCGACGTTGAAAATTTGTTCTGGTCGATAGCCGCCTTCCTCGATTATCTCATCCAGCACATCCAAAAATTCCTCAGCTGCCTCTGTATCCGCACTTGCTGCTTCACCATGAATGCTTCTGTTGTGTAGGCTAAATCAGCGGTGAAAGCGATGGAACCAACCTTTGCTTGCGCTGAATGTTTCAGTGCACTCTTCTCCCTCACGTGCTTTCAGCGTAGCGAAGATGCTAAGTGCCTTGCTCTTTATGATATGGAGACTAAGGGGCATTTTCTTGATTATTTGGTCGTCAAACCAAATCGCCAGCAGTTTCTCCATTTCATGGATCAGGCCCTTGCGCTGCCTGGTGATAACAGCCTTATATCCCACAGTACTCTTCACCATCTCCTTCACTTTCTCTTTATCCTTAAGTATCGTTGAAATGGTGGAATGAGAAAACCCCATGCTACTAGCGATTGCTAAGACTTTCATTCCACCTTCATATTTCTGTATGATCTGCATCTTCGTGTCTAGGTCGATGCTTTTCTAGGCTTCTTAGCAGAAGATTCTGTAGGAGTTGTTCTCTTCCTTTTGTCAGCCATGTTGATGGGAGGTGGTGGAGGCTGCCAACTGCCTCCAGCCAGGCCACTGTACTGTACGTACTACTGTACTGTACAGCATACTGCACTGTACCGTACTGTACTGTTTTGGGCTTTCTTCAGGGTGGCTCTGGGTCTTAGTACTCAGGTACACTGTACTGGGTCACACTTGTACTGTACTGTACTGTTTTGGGCCCTCTTCAGGGTGGCTCCAGTCTCAGAACTCAGGTACACTGTACTGGGTTACACTTGTACTGTACTGTACTGTTTTGGGCCCTCTTCAGGGTGGCTCTGGGTCTCAGAACTCAGGTACACTGTACTGGGTTACACTTGTATTGTACTGTACTGTTTTGGACCCTCTTCAGGGTGGCTCCAGGTCTCAGAACTCAGGTACACTGTACTGGGTCACACTTGTACTGTACTGTACTGTTTTGGGCCCTCTTCAGGGTGGCTCCGGGTCTCAGAACTCAGGTACACTGTACTGGGTCACCCTTGTACTGTACTGTACTGTTTTGGGCCCTCTTCAGGGTGGCTCCAGGTCTCAGTACTCAGGTACACTGTACAGTACTGGGTCACACTTGTACTGTACTGTTTTGGGCCCTCTTCAGGGTGGCTTCTGGTGTCAAGACTCAGGTACACTGTACTGTGCAGTACTGTACTGTACTGTATTCTCCAACTGGAGTCCAGTTATGCTGTCCAGTTGCTGCTCCCATCTGCCCGCATGCTGTGTTCTACAGCTTCCGGCCGCCCATGCTGTACAGTCCAGCACTCTGGGGGACCGCGTTTAAACGGTGCACAGGAAACGTTTCCTGTGCACCGTTTAAACACGTCCCCCAGAGCGCTGGAATGTACAGTGTACAGCATGGGCGGCCGCAAGCTGTACAACACAGCATGCGGACAGATGGGAGCAGCACCCGGACAGCAAAACAGGACTCCGGTTTGCGAATACTGTACAGTACTGCCCAGTACAATGTACCAGAATCCTGAGACCCGGAGCCACCAGGGAAATCACCTTTCATAATCTCAGGAGAAATTCTGGTAAGTGTTGTACAGTACTGTAGTTAAGAATGGGTGAGACAGGAGGTAACCATGTTTGAAAAGCAGAGATCTCTGTTCCACAATAATAAAGCACCACTTCAGCAGGGATTTTTTGCATGTAATGTGTGACCCTAGCCTCAACACTCCACTGTGCTGCCACTCCCGCGCGAAATCTGTCGTAACTTTGAAATTCTGTCGTATAGCGGTCCGTCGTAACTTTGAAATTCGGTCGTATAGCGGTCGGTCGTAACTTTGAAATTTGGTCGTTCAGAAAAAACTGACTGTCGTAAGTGCGAGTCGTTGTTAAACACACCCGTCGTTAAGCGGGGACTCACTGTATTAGGGAAAAAAATAAAAAAAGGGTGTTGATTCACCTTCACCAACCTTAAAAAAAAGGCCAATAACAACATCCAACAAACATGTAATGTTTGACCCTAGCCTCAACACTCCACTGTGCTGCCACTCCCGCGCGAAATCTGTCGTAACTTTGAAATTCTGTCGTATAGCGGTCCGTCGTAACTTTGAAATTCGGTCGTATAGCGGTCGGTCGTAACTTTGAAATTTGGTCGTTCAGAAAAAACTGACTGTCGTAAGTGCGAGTCGTTGTTAAACACACCCGTCGTTAAGCGGGGACTCACTGTATTAGGGAAAAAAATAAAAAAAGGGTGTTGATTCACCTTCACCAACCTTAAAAAAAAGGCCAATAACAACATCCAACAAACAAAGGGATTTACCCATTAAAATTATTGTGCAAAATCCCACTACTGTCTTTGGCCTCATGACTATATATATACACAGAGTTGCTGGAGTATGGAGTTGACACCTCTTTGCTAACGCAACATCTTGATGCCCCAAACAAATTTGTGAGAGGTCACATTAGCATTGAAGGTGCAAACATTATTTCAAATATACGGATGGGCTGCATGAATGTACACCATCAATCTTCGTAGCAGTATACTACATTATTGACCCAATTTAAGCCACATCCAAAACAAATCAATGGGTAACACACTACTCATCAGCATTGTATGGCAAACAACACAAGTATTTTGTGCCTGACGTGTACACAATTGTAGAGCCATGTAGGTGATCAACCTTTTCAACAAATGCATTGTGACACCTAGGGGACCAAGGGATATAGCATATGTCCAAATATCTACGTTACCATGTTATCTTGGCTATGTGGCCTATACAAGTGACACACAGCCTTGGCGTGTCATACTACATCACAATACATATCTACACATACTTGAGACATAAAGTTCAAACATGATATTGTGCTCAAACAAAAAATTTATTTTGGTAAAACAGAAATCATATCACACATACCGTGTGTAGAAATCATAATACAAAAGGTATGTAGAAACCAAAACAAAAATTATTGGTAGCGTCTCTCCTCATGGGTGTAATCATCTACTGGTTCAGACATGGATTTAGGCTCCAAATCCCCATATCCCCAACCACTAGCCCAACTTGGGGGGTGGGGTTGTCTGGGGCCCCTGGAGAATTCAGGATTTTGTCTGGGCCCATGCAAAGGCAGCCGAGGACCATGTAACACTGATGCCTGGCCACTGGGGATGACAAGATGGGCAAGTGGTGTCAGTGCCTCATCCACGCCCGCCTCCAGGACCCGAATGATGATCCGCTCAGCAAACTTGCGCTGCAGTGCTGTCATAATTGACACTCGCTCATTAACTAGGTGCCCAATCCCAGTATTTGGCTGATTTTCTGTGTGAACCAGCACCCTCTTCGCCCACGCTCCCTGCTCAGTATTGGATGGTGGTAGGGCCCGTCGTCTTGAGATTCCTGAACTGGGCCAGGCCCAACCTCCCCCCGAAGATGTTGTAGGAGGAGGATTATGAGCGGGTGACCTCTCCAGCGTAGTCTGCTGCTCCGGTGGCTCCTGTAAAGAAGGGAAAAATAATAAAAAATCACTCACTTGTCATGTCCCACAAAAAGACTATTAGCCATTGCAGATTTACTGCACCAGCAGCAGTACCATGGCATTATATTTGATCCACACAAACATTCAACATATAACAACAACAAGAAGAAACTGTGTAAAATGTCTACTCTACTTACCTGATGGGACAACATGGTAAGTGATATATGTCGACAACCAACAAAAAAAAAACAGAGGAGCCAAGTGTGTGACCCATCACCAAAACACACAGAGTATTTGAAAAACACGCACAGGATTGTGCCTGAAGGAACTTGACATAACAACACGTGACTACTACCACCAAGGGATTAACATACACAGGAAGATTCAGTAAACATACCTACTGTGACAAAGCGGTGGCTTTGGATGTGGCCATAGTGTTGTCAGCAAACTCCCTGGCGCACCGTAATCTCCAAGGAGCCTCCTGATCCAGAGTGAAAGTGAGGAGGTCGTAGTACCAAAGCTGTGGCACACATACCTCCTCACTTCCCTTCCCAGAATGCTGCGACCTCTGGACCAGGTTGTGCTCCTTTTTGAAGATGGTGCACAGGTGCTTAACCTTGGCCTTAACCTTGGCCTTATTCCACCTCGCACCAGGGTAGTGCTCTTGGGCGAGGGCAACAAGGCGGCCATTGGCCACATCCTTATTATTTTTATAATCAGGTGAATGCAGCCGCCACAGGCATTCGTGGTCCTGGTACATCGCCAACAAGGCCCGAACAAAATCCTGATTGTCCCCCATCTGCAACATAACCACAAAGCACCTCAAACCCACACATAGATGTATGTATTTTCACATAATGTCCCATGAATAATAGGCACATAATCACAACAGGTAATCATTGTGCCATAAATTAGGGAAGATCATTGCATTGAAGCTTGACATTGTTTAATGTGAAGACATATAATAACCCAGCACAAAATTCCAACCACATGTAGTTTGTTGTAAGGCTTGAAGATTGCCTATTCTTCATACGATTGTGTAAGTATACATGTATTAGCAAAGCCACTATGTAGCAACTGCAATACAGTTGTATGGCAATCTTGTTTTCTGTATGTCTACATACAGGTTAAGGAGACGTTTGGCGCATTATGTAGACAATGCGGACCACAGTACATTAGGCAGATGTACTGTGTAGCCCCACATTATGTGTGACACATTAATTGATGTCTGGAACATGGCTACATAAACCTCACAAACACCATCCATGTAACGCTACATAGCCAACATGATTCTAGACAACATTACATATGGGGCAGTAGGTCGGGGTAGGAGCGAAAAACTCAGTCACGTACAGATGATCAAGGCATGTACATCGCTATACCTAACGTCTGACCAGCAGAGTGTGCTTGAAGAGACGCTACCACGATGTTGCATATAACTTTGCAACACACAAGTGCTTTCAACACCGCCATTTTTAAAGGGTCCGCCAACCAATCATAACGCACCTGAGTCAGCAAATCACAGGATTCGGGTGTGTCAACGCCGAGGTGGGTGCGTGTCTTTGGTGACGCCAGCACGCTGTGATTGGCTGCATAGCATATAAAAAGCAGCTACGCCAGTGCGTGCTCAAGCTAGCTGCCCAGAGTCATTGGGTAAGTAGCACTCTTCTGACGTCCCTTCTACGATGGTTAAGTGTTTTTGGTTGTGAGGCTTTTTAGGTAACATACATGTCTAGTGTGTTGGTCAGAACAAATATACCTCCAGGTGTGTGCAGGCCAGACTCTGGATGTGTCACCTTGTTGTGATTTCTTTCACAAAGTGTATGCATGGTTAGATAATGGGGGATGTCCACTACTCATTGTGCTTTAAATTGTGAAATGTATACACAAGTTGGCTCACTGATGGTGTGTACCCAACATATACAGTGATGAGGAATGTATCCTGACTTGCACACACAAAAGGGATGTGTTGTGGTGATGCGGACACCTTGAGTGTGTTTGCAGTATTGTGAATGTGTGAGGGCCAATATCCAGTTTTGGACCCTCAACAGGGATGTAGTTTAGTAATGGTGACTCCTCCAGTGTGTGATGTTACCTTGACATGGCTATGTTCATACCCATGCATGTTGTACGTGGTGCCAATATGGTTTTGGGTGGTGTGTCCTACAAATGTACATGTACGGGCCATATTATTTGGGTTGATTAATTTTGTAATGTCATTTCTACACATGATGGTCTGCAATATGTTTTTGTTATTAATGACAATGTGTATTTGGGATGGTCATGTAGTTACTGGGAAATGTGTTGGTTGTCCATATATTCTTTGTGTGTGTATGTTGGGAAAACGATGTTATTGTATGTTGTGTGAATGGTGGATATTTCAGAGGGGATGGCCACTGCATCATAACCTTGTTTTTGCTACTTGTATGTGTAGCATGTATGTAGGCAATCAAATACTATAGGCTTTTGCTGAGTTGTGACATGTAATTTAGGAGTTAGAATTGTTTTTTTACTGTTCACCAGGGGTTGGTTCATCTGCTCATCATGGATACTGAACAGAGGCTTCTCGTGGCTCTTGCCTTGGTGGATGAGGAGTTGTGGCTGAAGGAGAGAGCTAAGAAATTGCGGGCTTGCAGACCACGCCGTGAGTGGTCTCGGGAGTGGCTTTTGCAAAGAGACAACCTGAGCCACATGCCCTTGGTCCATCAGCTGGAGGACAGGAGTCCGCATGACTTCAGGAACTATCTACGTATGTCCGAGGACTCATTAAAGTTCCTAATGGACCGCATTCGACCATGGATAGCCTGTGAGGATACTGTGATGCATAAAGCTGTGCCACCTGAGGAGCGGTTAGCTGTAACTTTGAGGTTTCTGGCAGCAGGGAGATCGATGACGGACCTGCAATACTCTGCAGCTGTGTTGCGGCCACTGCTGAGGCGCATCATACCCGAGATGTGTGAGGCCATTCTGAGGTGCTGGTGCCATCCTTTTTGCGGTTCCCAACCACCACTGCAGAATGGATGCACGTTGCTAGTGGTTTTGCTGATCGGTGGCAATTTCCAAACTGCGGTGGAGCATTGGATGGTAAGCATGTGAGGATCACTCAACCACCCAACTGCAGTTCCTTTTTTTACAACTATAAAGGTTATTTTAGTGTGATCCTCATGGCCCTTGTGGATGCTCACTATAAGTTCCTCTACGTGGATGTTGGCATGAACGGCCGTGTCTCAGATGGGTGTGTGTTTGGACACAGCTCCTTTGGGCAAGACCTGAGGAGAGGTGCTGTAAACTTGCCCGCAAATGATGACACAACCGGTCATCTAAACTTTGCATTTGTGGGGGATGAAGCCTTTCCACTTCATGCTCACCTACTTCGGCCATATCCGCAGAGGACTGTTACTTCTGAGCAGCGCATTTTCAATTACCGGCTATCCCGGGCTCGCCGTGTGGTTGATAAAACGGTTGGGATCAAGGCCAATAGATTTTGCATGTTTCATACGCCTTTGAATATGAAACTGGAATCTATACATATAGTAGTGCTGGCATGCTGTGTGCTGCATAACGTCCTGCGTCGTAGGGATACTGCGTCATACACGCCGGCAAATTATGTGGATTCAGTGGACTTCACAACAGGGGAACTCCGTCCCGGGGCGTGGCTTGCAGCCGACCCAGGTCTGGCGCCACTCCAGCTGCTGAGCCAGGATCGGAGTCCGCAGGATGCCAGGAGCAGCAGGGACAGCTACTGCTCTTACGTCAATGGCCCTGGGGTAGTGACCTGGCAGCAACAACAGGTGTAGGGTGGCTGGGGTTGTCAGGCATCACCATCAGGAGGAGGAGGGTGGAGTCACCAGGGTGGCTGCACCAGGAGGAGTTTTTTTTTATTATTTGTTGTTTTTTGGGGTTTTTTTTATGTTGGACTTTAAATGTAATTTATTTCTTTAATTGACCTTTATTATTTTTCTTATGGCCATTGTTTGAGCTCACATTTGATTATTTGTGTAATGTTAACACTTGTGTTTTTGTTCGGTATGTTTTAGTATTTTTTTTTTTGTGCAGAAGTTAAAACAAAAACCCTGATCAGAACTACCTGTGTCTGTCTTTACTTTAACTACAGGTCAGTTGCACATAGCATTATGCTGTGCACAGAGGTATGTGAGACCACAATGGTCGTTAAGGGTCCCTGCAGCATTGTCTGCTAATGTCCAGTACACAGGTCCAAGCCTTTGGCCCACACTGTATGCTGTGACTGTGTCTCCCTGTCCATATTAAATGGCATTACACATGGGTGTGTGTCCACACACATGAACATTTGTATTGTGCTTGTTGAGGATGGAGGTAGTCATGAGTATCCGCACACACATAGTTCAGCCAGGGCCACTCACAATCCAGCCACATATGTCCAGAATGTTGTTTTCAGCTTACCTACGTAAACAACAGGCGCACACATAGCCATTCATAGTGTAATCCACAGAGCAACACACAAGACGCCCTGTGTGGCACTTTGGCGACGCCAAAGTGCCTTTTCGAAGACGCAACACATGACACAAGCGTGCAGTAGCGAGATAGTAGAAAGGGAAAATGTATCATGTAGTGGGCAGACATACAGACAAGGCTGACCAATGGTAACGCAGTTGTGTTGGCCAATCGGAGTGGTAGGGAAGGGGCGCGGTGAGAAACACTCTGGCATGCCTGTCTCCTCGTCGTACTCACACTCTATGCCCACATCGCTGATGATATGGTGGCGTGTGACGCGGCGATGTGGGAAAGGGAAATTGCTTCCAGTCTGCGCCAGGCGATTTCCGGTACGCAGGATCACCGGAGATCACCTTTAAAATCGCTACATGTGACAGCTTCACGGCGGTGTGGAAAAAAGTGGCAGCAACGTGCACGCTCACATCAAATTGCCAGCGATATGGAAGCCATATCGCTGCGTGTGACGGTACCTTTATAAAAACAAGTGCTCCACTTCTGTATTTAATCACTCACTGCTGGTTTTGATCAGCCACTCCTGGTTTTGGCTACAAAAACTGCAAGAGCACTTGCCTAAAAATGAGCATCAAATACGCAATGTGTGAACGCACCTGGCTGCGTTTTGCTGCATTTGTGTTTCTATGGCCAGGGTCACACATGGCATCATTTTTGCCTTGGATCTGTTTTTGGGATCACAGTGAAATGAAAGAGTTGGGTTCAGCGCCAGAAAATGGCGCTTCAATGAATGCGCCATCTTCTGGGGCGACTGCGGGCTGCCATTCACAGCGGGAGGTGCCCAGAAGACTTGGGCCTCCCTGCGCTGTGGATATCAGCCCCCATCTGCCTAGCTGTACCTGGCTGGACATAGAAAAAGCGCGGAGCCCCACGCATTTTTATTTTTATTATTTTATGAAATTCATGAAATAATAAAAAATAAGGTCTTCCCGATATTTCTGTGTCCAGGCAGGTACAAATAGTCAGCTGGGGGTTGGGGGCAGCCCGTTGCCGCCTGCTGTATCCAGCTGGCATACAAAAAGACGGCGAAGCCCACGTCGAAATGTCTCTGAAAAATCCATTAAACAATCCTATAAAAAGTGACTGCATCTTTATTAACCCATCGACCATGGTATAGAGGGGTTAATAAAGATGCAGTCCCTTTCATTCTTATTGTTTTTTGGATTTTTCAGAAAAAAATTTGACGTGGGCTTCCCAATATTTTTTGTATCCAGCCGGATACAGCAGGCAGCGACAGGCTGTCAACAACCTCCAGGTGCCTATTTGTACCTGGCCGGAAACAACAATATAGGGGAGCTCCTTTTTTTTTTTATTTCATGAATTTCATGAAATAATTAAAAAAAATTTGTGGGGCACTGCGCCATTTCAATGTCCAGCCAGGTACAGCTAGGCAGCTGGGGGCTGGAATCCCCGGTGCAGGGAGGCCCAAGCCTTCTTAGCACCCCCCGCTGCGAATGGCAGCCCGCAGCCGCCACAGAAGATGGCGCGTTCATTGAAGCGCCATGTTCTGGCGCTGAAGCCAGCTCTTTCAGGGCCATGGTGCGGTGGCTCACTGGGTAATAAAGGGGTTAGGGCCAGCTTTGTATTATCAGCTGGCCCTAAGCCCGAACAGGATAGAACCGGCCCGTACCCAACGGGTATTGTGCGCCTTTCAGACTTTAAAAAAATAAAAGTACTTTTACCAGAAGCCTTAAAAAGCAGCAACAAGTGGGCGGCCGGAAATCCACGTGGAACGGATCTGGACTGAGCGACCTGTTATGGGAGGTGGAAGAAGAGGCCCTTGCTGCAACCGGGGACCCGAGGGCGGTCTCTTTTCTCACCTATGAGGGAGACGCGGCCTTCGGAAAAATTGTGTTCCAGGACTTGAGAGTCCAGATCATTGAGACTGTCGAATGGACTGCTAGGCGTTGGAGCGCCGATACTGCCCTAGAGCTGTCCCATAGGGCTACGCACAGAGGAACCAGGGACCGAGAGCTGGAGCCGGGAATGAGAGACCAGGCCATGGTTAAGAACCTGGTGACCAGTGAGGACCCGCCTACCGAGCCATCACCTGTCATCTGGGGAGAAGTTGGGGCATCCGGGCCTCGAAAAAACCCAGATGACCCCGAGGCCCTAGCCGGTGATGAGGAGGAGACAGCCGCAGCAGAACCCGAAAGCTCAGAGGAGGAAGCCGCTGAACCGGAGGTCCCCGAGGAAGCCAAGTGCGAGGCTGGAGTGATCGTTGTGGCTATTCAGGACGAATCCACAAGCCAGTCAGGCTCCGAGGAGGACCTCGAGGAAGGTGATCTGGACGACAGCAGCGAGGAATTTGGGGCATCTGGGCCCCGCACGGCGTGGTGGAGTGGCCATCAGCACCAGCCGGGAGGTGTGGCCGGCCAAGCCGCTACCACCGAAGGTCAGAGGCAGTCCCATCCATACTCAGCCGGACTACCTCTATGAACAGTATCTGGCCGACCAAGCAACGCGGCAGGGCCGTCATGAGGAGTGGTAGGCCAGGGAGTTGGAGAACTTAAAGGTCAGAGCCCAGGCCCGTCGTCAACCACCGGTACCTTCTGACGAGAGAAGGTAATGTACGGTAACCAGTTTTTACCTGGAAAGCGGATGGGGTTTCGTCTGGGAAGATGGTCTCTGTGAGGAGGTTTTTGTGGGGCAGAGGGATGTAGAGCTTCACCTTCCAAGGGGCCATCAGGACCGGGACCTTTACCGGAATGACCGGGTCAGCTACGAGAGGCACGTAGGGCCTCATGGATGGTATGCCCTGCGTGTACATAAGCTGTAGAGACTAAGACTCTAGAAGCACTGGTCCTGTATATAGTGTTAACATTTCTAAACTCATGAACAATAATGAGAACTTTTGTGTTGAGCCTGGACTGAGACTTAAGCCAGAGACACTGTGATATGTGTATGTTATGATGTCTTAAACAGCCCGGGTGGCCAAAATGGACACTGCTGCAAAGTACAAGGACAGTGACCACCGGAGCTGTGTGCGTACCTGCCCGTTAAACCGAGGTTAAAAATTAAAGTTTGTAATGTTTAAGAAAAAGAGCCTCCCATAAAGGAAAGAACAAAAATACATATCCTTGTGTTCATAAAAATGTTACCATATTATTTTCATGTTATACTCCATACGAAAATTCTCTCTGTATCAGTTTGGAGGTAGAAATTGATACTTAAGGACAAGTGTAGACAAAAAACTAATGAGCCATGCACACAGTGAACAAATCTGTAAGACATTGTTCACATCACCAAAAAACTGAGTCACAAAAAACATTCAAACAAACGTGCAAAAATACTCTGTTTTAAAAAAACAGCAAAAAGCAAGTGCTGCTAAAAAAGTAGTAAAAAAAAGTAAAAAAAGAGGGGTATTTAGTTGATACGTTTTTTGCAAAAAATGTATACTAAGCCGCTCTACCTCGACAAAGCACCTCAACATTTTTTGCAAAAAACGTATCAACTAAATACCTGTTTTTTACTACTTTTTTAGCAGCACTTGCTTTTTACTGTTTTTTTACAACAGAGTATTTTGGCACCGTTTGTTTGAATGTTTTTTGTGACTCAGTTTTTTGGTGGTGTGATCAATGTCTTACAGATTTGTTCACTGAGTGCATGGCTCATTAGTTTTTGTCTAGTTTGTTTCTTGTTTCTGCAAGAGAAGGGAGTTTCCCACCCCTCCCTTGAGCCCTGCACATAAAAAGCCATCTTCTGCAGCCAGTCCATGTCAGACATTGGACCTGTCTGGATCCTGCTCATATAGGTACCAGTACACATGGTCAGGTTTTTAAATACAACAGATAGGGACTGCTCTGATGTGGGTTACCTTGTCGAGGTAGCGCGGTTTAGTGTACATATTTTGCAAAAAACGTATCAACTAAATACCCTGTTTTCTATTACTTTTTTAGCAGCACTTGCTTTTTACTGTTTTTTCACAACAGAGTATTATTGCACGTTTGTTTGAATGTTTTTTGTGACTCAGTTAAGGACAAGTGTGATTCACCAAAGGGGAATGTGGGGCCCACTGGTCGGTGCGTCACGAAGGGGTACTGCACCCAAACCAGCGTGTGCACTATCCCTGTAGCCAGTGAAGGGGGAGGTTCGTTTGTGGCTTTCATCCTGCATCCACACACCTAGCTCAGGGGGCCAATTGGTTAAACCCGTTACCAGGGTAACCGGTCCCAGTGGGAGGTTATAAAGGTGGGTAGTGGAGAATGGGAACAAAGAAGAGCAGAGTGAAGCAAGAGAGGTCGAGGAGGACCCTTCAGGGGGACGTACAGCAAGGGCACCCAGAAAGAGCGGTGACCCAGATGAGAAGAGAGGAGCCTGATGGTGTGTGCTAACACCGGGGTTCAGACTATCTACCTACCGGTTTGGGAGGATCCCAGTTCATGGAGCAGAGCAACAGCTCCGGGAGTAGTACAGACAAGTCTAACTCTGAGCTGCCAACAACAGTCAGACGAGGAGTCTTCAGTTTCCCGGTCACCTGTAACAGTAGCCAAACAAGGAGCCAGGACCCGTGGTAAACCCCAGAGGTGCGGCAATCTGGAGAAGGTTCCTACACGAGTGTAGAGTTACAGCGAGGGACTAGACAGCCTCTCACCTGCAGAGCCGCCTTTCAGTTAATACAGCATCACTGCCCTGGGGACACTGCTCTACCTGCAGGGTATTGCCAGTAAACGACTTGAGGAACCAACAAACCATAAGTCTGTATGTTACTGCGCACCCTCCATCCTGCACCCTACACCCTTCCAAAATCCACTGCCCTGGTGATCCGCACCAACTGTGGGAAGCCAATCCATTCCAGCTGCCCGTCCATTGTCCCAGAGGTTCTGCAGCAGCGGTGGCCACTCATAGCCATAAACCACAGGTGGCGTCACAAATAATCCTTCCTATAACTCCCAAGAACTCATTAACACTGAACCCAGGGTCACGGAGCCGGGTCTCGACTCCTGTAACCTCCTGAAAACATCAAGCCCAGTTCCGAGTACCCCATGGCCCAGGGGCACATCACCATTCACCATGTGGTAGACATAAATGACAACTTCATACACATTATGTTAAAATTGTTAGGCAGTGGGACTCCTAGACTTATAAAGCCTATGCACTAAGTGGAAGGGCTACCAAAAATAAGAGAGAGGTAGGGAGAGGGACTGCAATAAACCCTGGAAAACACTTAGAGAAAGGGGATATAAAACATTTTTGGCCCATTTTAAAGGAGTGGGACTAGACTGGTAATACCTATGCACTAACTACAAGGGCTGAAAAACATTTACTTTTCCCTGGGTGTAGACCACTATATAGGTAAGAGGTCTGTATAGGTAGGTCTCATACATATCCTGAAAAAATTATGATGGAAGCATCATACAGTGCCTTGTGAAAGTATTTGGCCCCCTTGAACTTTTCAACCTTTCGCCACATTTCAGGCTTCAAACAAAAAGATATAGATTCTAATTTTTTTGTGAAGAATCAACAACAAGTTTGACACAATCGTGAAGTGGAATGAAATTATTGGATATTTTAAACTTTTTTAACAAATAAAAAACTGAAAACTGGGGCGTGCAATGTTATTCGGCCCCTTGAGTTAATACTTTGTAGCGCCACCTTTTGCTGCGATTACAGCTGCAAGTCGCTTGGGGTATGTCTCTATCAGTTTTGCATATCGAAAGACTGAAATTCTTGCCCATTCTTTTTTGAAAAACAGCTCGAGCTCAGTGAGGTTGGATGTTGAACTGTGTTGAACTGTTCACAGAGGTCTATACCAAGATTTCTCCTAAGGACTTTGGTGACAGTCCAGTGACAGGAGAACCTGTGTCGAGTCCAGGCCTGGAGGTTGTAACAGAGGAACAGAGAGAGTTCTCTGTCTATTCTCCTTCTGAAGTCCTTTCCAGGAGTTTTGTTCCTTCTATCCACCGATATGTAGCTCCAAAAGATAATGTGACATAATGAGCGCTAAGATACACACAAGGACTCGGCCATTAGATATTTTACCTTTCAGCTTTAATCAACAAATGGATCCCTCTAGTCACAACGCGTTTCAACGCAAATAGCGTCTTTCTCAAGTGATCAAGAGAATCACTTGAGAAAGACGCTTTTTGCGTTGAAACGCGTTGTGACTAGAGGGATCCATTTGTTGATTAAAGCTGAAAGGTAAAATATCTAATGGCCGAGTCCTTGTGTGTATCTTAGCGCTCATTATATCACATTATCTTTTGGAGCTACATACACATTCTTCCCTGCTGGGAAGCGTGATAGCCAGCAGCTTTGAGCCGCAGGACCTGGCAGACATCAGCTAACCACTCCTTAGAGCAGTCACGTGCAGAGAGAGAGACACAGAGGGCACGTGCAGCGTCCACCTCTCCGCTCGATTTCAACTAGGAGAGCCCAGCAGCACTAGCGACTAATCCAGTTGTGCGGACCTGCACAACCTTAGAAGGGGAGCGGAGGGGTTATTAAACCGACCCCATATAATCTTTTATAGCAGTTTGGCGCAAACGATTCTGTTTCTTTTCTATCCACCGATGTCATGGTGATAATTGCCACAAACACCCACCTATTGTGACCTAAAGTATCCGCATGGCTTGCAGATGACTACCAGTGTACACACTACTCTTCTACTAGACTACTACTTGACTAACTAAGATTAAGTCCCCTCTCTAAGACTAGAGGCTAGCTCCACACCCTAGTGGGCTGATTCTACTCCTTAACTACTGATTGTCCTACAGTTAGTAACTGAACAAGCTGTCTATCCATTCACTATGTTATTCTTTTTACATATATATTATTCTAATCTTAAGTACAACATCACCTATTGCCTTATACTTTGTGAATAAACACATTATGTACACTACTATATCACATTACTTTGTATACATAAAGCATGACATAGTTCACCATAGTATAATATAGCACGATTGGTGTCTGCAGGAGCAGGGGCGTAGTCCATCCCCTTACATATGGAGCACGCAAGCATTATTCAATAAGTTATCTCACCTACCGACAGCAGTACACAAAACTTTATTTCTAAGATTTCCAGAGAGTAATGATGAGTGCTGGAATGCTGCCTAGATAGTTATGAAGGGAATGCAGGTTGTGTTTTTGGAATGTGGCACCTGATTAAACCAAGGTTAAAAAAAAGTCTAGACAGGGTTCTAAATTCTTTAGATAGTGAAAATGCATATCATCAGACATAAAGGGAATAAATATTTACTGCTGCTCTATATACAATTTAAAGACTTTTTTTAGTTTAGAAAAGAAATGCCATTTCAGATGTAGCAAAATAAAAAGTATTATTACTTTCATTTTATATTTGGACAAAAAATGCATAACATGGATATTCCAATAAAAAAGCTAATGAGAAGCTAAGGTATGCATGCAAAAATTATGCAAGCATACTAGGGTAGTTTTCCTTATTATTTTCATTTTTATTAAACCCTTAACCAAGATGTTGCTGACTATCTCAAGGGAACCTCTGTAAGGCAAGCCTGTCGTCAAAAAGTGCTATTACTTGTAGACATTGGATTAATTGCATTCTGACCTGCACTGATAGCCAAGCTACTGTGGGGAAATTAAAATTATTCTTTCCTATAGTCTTTGACTTTGGCTTTCAGTCATAGAGGTGTGGCAAGAGCAGTTTCAGTCCCTGCTCAGTATACAGTGAGCAGCAGTGGTAGCCCCACCCCGGCATTGACTGACAGCCAGCTATGCATTGCATCAGTCCATGTACTGCAGATTAAACCCATATCTGCAGATTAATAGCAGTTTTTGACATTATAGGTTCCCTTTAACATGGTAAGGGCCATGTGGTTTTGCAGTAAATACTGTATTATGACTTGCAAAATTATGCGGCCCCTTACATTCACAATGTCGGGGCATGGTATTCTCCACATAAAGCTTCTGGAATGTATGTACACAGCTATACAGTAGTTTATACAGCCCTCATGTATACATTAAATTATAGCAACTAGGACTACTGACTGAGTACTGTTATTCTGAATAAGATTCATTTTCAATGACTGTTTCCGAATTTGGAAAATAAGTCAGATAAAGAGCAGAATGAGAGATTGGGTTTAACTCAGTTTTCAACCCCTTCTTAAATATTATATTTTTTAATGTAAATTTATAATACATTAAAATCACCTCCCGCACTGGTGCCATGGTGTAGTGTTCATAGCAGTAGCCATATGGCCATTTTAATACCCGCAAGTCAGGTGAGCCCAGTGCAGCTCAGCCACAGGCGCTCTCTCCAAAACCTTTCATTACAATTTCAGAAGTATCTGAATCCACAGGATACTGTTGAAAAATTGGTGGATCACAGAGCCAAAAGCTCCCTGATCCACACCAGTCTGAGTCTGTGAGCTTGAAACTCTATGAACTGTAATCACTATGATGTCACTACATCGTGCCTGTAGTGTGGTGTCTCAGTATCCACACTGCCAGCCCAGAGGAGCACAGTTTTTCTTTTAATTTTCAGTAGTTATGGGGACAGCATATTAAGAAAAGAAATTTGCAGGCAACTATATTGAGTGGAGAGCTGGGGGACCCTTAAATTGAGTGGGAATTTGGTGGGGCACTCATACTGAGTGATGTGTTGTGGGAGTCATAATTTTGTGTAGGGGTCTGTGGTGTCGCTCATACTGTGTGAGATGCTGTGGGACACAGGACGTGGAATGGTGGACCGTGAGTGCCATCATTCTTAGTGGTGGCATCATATTGAAAGGGCATCACACAGATATTGTGTGGGAGACATGATACAATGGAGGCAATATGAGGATATCATACTATGCAGGTTACTTTATGGACATCATATTGCGGGAGTATTTCACTGTTAGTGACACTGTGGGGATATCAAATTTGCGCTGGACTCGCTGAGGGATGAAACTATAGGTGGGAATTTACTAAGGGGATACCACACTCAGTATGTTTGTCGATTTTTGTATCACTGGTGAGAACACAAAGAGGTTTAAATAGTGTCATAATTATTGTGTACTTCTGGTTGACATATACTGTGTATGTATATATATATATATATATATATATATATATATATACAGTGGCGTACCTAGAGTCCGAAGGGCTCCGGTGCGACATTTGGACCTACTTACCCCCACTACTCCCGCACGTCCACATTGGTAAGTTGTATGGGCCCCATGTAATGTTCTAAATCCTATAAGTAGTCACGAATTGACCCCTCTCCCCTTCATTGTGTATTAATGTCCCTCATCCTGCTATATATGCCCTTATCCTGGTACAGTCATGGCCAAAAGTATTGACACCCTGCAATTCTGTCAGATAATACTCAGTTTCTTCCTGAAAATGATTGCAATCACACATTCTTTGGTATTATTATCTTCATTTAATTTGTCTTCAATGAAAAAAACACAAAAAGAATTGTCCTAAAGCCAAATTGGATATAAATTCACACCAAACATAAAAAAGGGGTGGACAAAAGTATTGGCACCCTTAGAAAAATCATGTGATGCTTCTCTAATTTGTGTAATTAACAGCATCTGTAACTTACCTGTGGCACCTAACAGGTGTTGGCAATAACTAAATCACACTTGCAGCCAGTTGACATGGATTAAAGTTGACTCAACCTCTGTCTTGTGTCCTTGTGTGTACCACATTGAGCATGGAGAAAAGAAAGAAGACCAAAGAACTGTCTGAGGACTTGAGAAACCAAATTGTGAGGAAGCATGAGCAATCTCAAAGCTACAAGTCCATCTCCAAAGACCTGAATGTTCCTGTGTCTACCGTGCGCAGTGTCATCAAGAAGTTTAAAGCCCATGGCACTGTGGCTAACTTCCCTAGATGTGGACGGAAAAGAAAAATTGATGAGAGATTTCAACGCAAGATTGTGCGGATGGTGGATGAACAACCTTGACTAACATCCAAACAAGTTGAAGCTGCCCTGCAGTCCAAGGGTACAACAGTGTCAACCCGTACTATCTGTCGGCGTCTGAATAAAAAGGGACTGTTTAGTAGGAGACCCAGGAAGACCCCACTTCTTACCCCGAGACATAAAAAAGTCAGGCTGGAGTTTGCCAAAACGTACCTGAGAAAGCCTAAAATGTTTTGGAAGAATGTTCTCTCTTTTTGGGCAAAGGCATCAACATAGAGTTTACAGGAGAAAAAAGAGGCAAACATGGTGGAGGTTCCCTGATGTTTTGGGGTTGCTTTGCTGCCTCTGGCACTGGACTGCTTGACCGTGTGCATGGCATTATGAAGTCTGAAGACTACCAACAAATTTTGCAGCATAATGTAGGGCCCAGTGTGAGAAAGCTGGGTCTCCATCAGAGGTCATGGGTCTTCCAGGAGGATAATGATCTAAAACACACTTCAAAAAGCACTAGAAAATGGTTTGAGAGAAAGCAGTGGAGACTTCTAAGGTGGCCAGCAATGAGTCCATACCTGAATCCCATAGAACACCTGTGGAGAGATCTAAAAATGGCAGTTTGGAGAAGGCACCCTTCAAATATCAGGGACCTGGAGCAGTTTGCCAAAGAAGAATGGTCTAAAATTCCAGCAGAGCATTGTAAGAAACTCATTGATGGTTACCGGAAGCGGTTGATCGCAGTTATTTTGGCTAAAGGTTGCGCAACCAAGTATTAGGCTGAGGGTGCCAATACTTTTGTCCGGCCCATTTTTGGAGTTTTGTGTGAATTGATCAATGTTTTGCTTTTTGCTTCATTCTCTTTTGTGTTTTTTCATTGAAGACAAATGAAATGAAGATAATAATACCAAAGAATTTGTGATTGCAATCATTTTCAGGAAGAAACTGAATATTATCTGACAGAATTGCAGGGGTGTCAATACTTACTATAGTTTAATGCAGCCTCATAGCCCTCCATATAGTGTAATACAGCCTCATTGCCCTCCATATAGTAAAATGCAGCCTCATAGCCCTCCATATAGTAAAATGCAGGCTCAAATTCTTCCACATAGAATAATGCAGCCTCATAGCCATCTATATAATATAATGCAGCCTCATAACCCTTCAGACAATATAATGCAGCCTCATAGCCCTCCATATAATATAATGAAGCTTCTTAGCCCTCCATATAATATAATGCAGTGTCACAGCCCTCCAAATAATATAATGCAGCGTCACAGCCCTCCATATAATATAATGCAGTGTCACAGCCCTCCAAATATTATAATACAGCATCACAACCCTTCATATAATATAATTCAGCTTCACAGCCCTTCCTATATTATAATGCAACCTCATAGCCCTCCAAATAATATGATGCCGCGTCACAGCCCTGCATATAATATGATGCAGTGTCATAGCCCTCTAGATAATAAAATGCAGCATCACAGCCCTCCAGATAATATAGTGCAGTGTCACAGCCCTCCATATAATATAATGCAAGATCACAACCCTCCATATAATATAATGCAGCGTCACAGCCCTCCTAATAATATAATGCAGTTTCACAGCACTTCATATAATATAATGCAGCATCAGAGCCCTTCATATAATATAATGCAGCCTCGCAGCCCTCCAAATATTATAATGCAGCATCACAGCCCTTCATATAATATAATGCAGCCTCATAGTACTACAGATAATATAATGCAGCATCATGGCCCTATAGATAATATAATGCAGCTGCACAGCCCTTCATATAATATGATGCAGTGTCACAGCCCTTCAGATAATATAATGCAGCATCACAGTTCTCTAGATAATATAATGCAGCATTACAGCCCTCCAGATAATATGATGCAGCATCACATGTAAAGCAGGGCTTTCAGGGATCGCAGGCGCTGGGACCCTGTACCTCCGGCCCAGCTTAAGAAATGATTTTTGTATCCGAAATGTTGCCACAACGCTGGGCAGTAAAGGTCCACATCACTTTAATTATGGTGCTGTTTTTAATTTTTTCAATATCAGAAATGGTCACCTGGTAGGTGTATGAAAAGCGCTGCTGCACCACAGTAAGTCATATTTTGTGCTGTTCCTTTTGTTTTCACTATATATATATATATCTATATATATATATATATATCTATATATATATATATATATATATATATATATATATATACTGTATATATCTAATATAATAATTGCCTAAACCAGTTTGCATTCGTTTCTGCTTGAAATGACGTCAGATCCGGACAGAAGCTGGCTGGCATTACACCCACTAAGGGTGTACCAAGATGGCCGACCGTTAGCGAGAACGGGGCTAATACAGCCCCACTCATGCTATCGGTACTCTTGGTGGCCCGAGGGGGGGTGCTGTCAGAGACTAGCACCGCCCCTGCAGCCGCGGGTCAGGAGCGGTGGGGGGGTGCCTCTGCCCCTGCATCCGCAGGTATGGCACATGCAAGATGGCGGCCACGAAGTCTCGCATCGTGAGACTTCTCGGCTGCCATCTTTAACCTTCCTAGTGGTGTTCCTGCTGCTCACTGAGAGGCCCGGGGGGGGTGCTGTCAGTGCCCCGCCGCCCCTGGTATACAGCCGCGGGTGAAGTTCCGGGGGGAAGGGTGCTGTCAGTGCCCCGCCGCGCCTGGTATACAGTCGCGGGTGAAGTTCCGGGGGGGTGCTGTCAGTGCCCCGCCGCCCCTGGTATACAGCCGCAGGCGAGTTCCGGGGGGGTGCTGTCAGTGCCCCGCCGCCCCTGCTGCATGCTGCAGTCGCAGTGAGTTCCTGGGGGGGGGTCCAGTGCTGTCAGTGCCCAGGTCTTCTTACCCGCCCCTTGCCGCCGGCGCCATGCCAGGAATATGGCGCCGTCCCCTTCTGCTAGGGCTAGGGTTAGGGCTAGGGTTAGGGCTAGGGCTAGGGCTAGGGTGTACAGGGTGAAACCAAGATGGCGGCCAGGAACTCTCGCAAAATTTTTCGGCCGCCATCTTGGTTTCACTATGTACGGGGCGGCGACATGGAAGTAAGTGTGTCGTCGCCACTCTGTTTCACCCCGCCTCCTCTCTCTGACCACTCTGCCCCCCCCGGCCTGCGCTCACCACTCTGGTCCCCCGGCCTACGCTCACCACTCTGCCCCCACCCTGGCCTACGCTGACCACTCTGCCCCCCCGGCCTGCGCTCCCCGGCCTACGCTGACCACTCTGCCCCCCCCAGCCTATGCTGACCACTCTGCCCCCCCCGGCCTACGCTGACCACACTGCCCCCCCGGCCTAGGCTTGCCACTCTGGCCCCCCCCCGGCCTACGCTGACTACTTTGCCCCCCCGGCCTACGCTGACCACACTGACCCCCGGCCTCCGCTCACCACTCTGCCCCCTCCGGCCTCCGCTGACAACTCTGGCCCTCCGTCATATGCTGACCACTGAGCCACCGTACAGTGCAGACCACTGAGACACCGTACAGTGCAAACCACTGAGCCACCGTACAGTGCAGACCACTGAGCCACCGTACAGTGCTGACCACTGAGCCACGGTAAAATGCTGACCACTGAGCCACTGTACAGTGCTGACCACTGAGCCACTGTACAGTGCTGACAACTGAGCTACCGTTCAGTGCTAACCACTGAGCCACCAAACAGTGCTAACAACTGAGCTACCATATACTGTGCTAACCACTGAGCCACCATATACTGTGCTAACCACTGAGCCACCGTACAGTGCTGACCACTGAGCCACCGTACAGTGCTGACCACTGAGCCACCGTACAGTGCTGACCACAGAGCCACCGTACAGTACTGACCACTGAGCCACCGTACAGTGCTGACCACTGAGCCACCATACTGTGCTAACCACTGAGCCACCATAAAGTGCTAACCACTGACTCACCGTATACAGTGTTAAACACTCAGCCACCTTATACTGTGCTAACCACTGAGCCACCTTATACAGTGCTAACAACTGACCCACCATACTCTGCTAACCAATGAGCCTCCATACAGAGTTAAGTACTCTGCCTCCATATAGTGCTAACCACTGAGCAGCCATATACTGTGCTAACCACTGAGCCACCATACTTTGCTAAACACTAAGCCACCACGCAGTGCTAACCACTGAGCCACCGCGCAGTGCTAACCACTGAGCCACCATACAGTGCTAACACTAAGCCACCATATACAGTGCAGACCACTGAGCCACCATATACACTGCTAAGCACTGAGCCACCGTACTGTGCTAACCACTGAGCCACTGTACAGTGCTAACCACTGAGCCACCGTACAGTGCTAACCACTGAGCCACCGTACAGTGCTAACCACTGAGCCACCGTACAGTGCTAACCACTGAGCCACTGTACAGTGCTAACCACTGAGCCACCATACAGTGCTAACCACTGAGCCACCGTACAGTGCTAACCACTGAGCCACTGTACAGTTCTAACCACTGAGCCACCGCGCTGTGCTAACCACTGAGCCACCATACAGTGCTGACCACTGAGCCACCGTACAGTGCTGACCACTGAGCCACCGTACAGTGCTGACCACTGAGCCACCGTACAGTGCTAACCACTGAGCCACCGTACAGTGCTAACCACAGCCACCATGCAGTGTTAACCACTGAGCCACCGTACAGTTCTAACCACTGAGCCACTGTACAGTGCTAACCACTGAGCCACCGTACAGTGCTAACCACTGAGCCACTGTACAGTGCTAACCACTGAGCCACCGTGCTTTGCTAACCACTGAGCCACCGTGCTGTGCTAACCACTGAGCCACTGTGCTGTGCTAACCACTGAGCCACCATACAGTGCTGACCACTGAGCCACCGTACAGTGCTAACCACTGAGCCACTGTACAGTGCTAACCACTGAGCCACCATAAAGTGCTAACCACTGACTCACCGTATACAGTGTTAAACACTCAGCCACCATAGAGTCCTAATCACTAAGCCACTGTACAGTGCTAACCACTGACCCACCATACTGTGCTAACCAATGAGCCTCCATACATAGCTAAACACTCTGCCTCCATATAGTGCTAACCACTGAGTGGCCATATACTGTACAGGGCAGCTTGAACTTGTTTGGATGTTAGTCGAGGTTCTTTATCCACCATCCGCACAGTCTTGCATTGAAATCTCTTGTCAATTTTTCTTTTCCGTCCACATCTAGGGAGGTTAGCCACAGTGCCATGGGCTTTTAACGTCTTTTTTATGTTTGGTGTGGAATTATATCCAATTTGGCTTCAGGACAATTCTTTTTGTGTTTTTTCATTGAAGACAAATTAAATGAAGATAATAATGCCAAAGAATTTGTGATTGCAATCATTTTCAGGAAGAAACTGAGTATTATCTGACAGAATTGCAGAGGTGTCAATACTTTTGGCCACAACTGTATATATATATATTCATATATAGGGTCGGCTTCAAGTTTTTGTGGGTTCCGGACAAAAGTCTCAGTGTCTCAGTGGGCCCCTTTAACACTCCACTCCTGCCCCTCCATGATGCTAATGCACAACCACACTTTAAGCTGCACCCTAGGTTTAGACAGCAGAGAAATGTCATATGTGTAGTATAGCGGATGAGGGAAAGGAAGCTGGAAAGTAATAACAGGTGTGGAAACCTGGGAGGCTAGTCTGCCCTTGACTGGGGTCCCTGGCTAGCCATGTAGCCAGAGGTACCTCACATCGCGAGGAGCTCTGGGCCACCATTGTTGCATTTTGCTCCTCAACCAGCCCTGTGCTACTCCCTCTCATCTCCCACCACGGACAGGGGTAAAAAGCCACTTTTAGGGGGAAAGCACAAAGAAACTTCAGTAAGTACAAAGATGTCTTCAACTCACATGGTCAAAGGCAGAGGGTAACTCTATCAGCGACATCAGCAGGAGACAGAGGACGCTATTTAAAAGCCAGGGGCTTGGTCACCTGAAAAACCTCCACCTCCACCTGCAGAGCCACACATCAGACATAGACAACAATAGCAGCTTCAGGATTAACCCCAGAATAACCAAAGAAAACTTACTCTGATTTAAACTGTAGCAGAGCAACTCACAATGGACTGCAAAGCAGGCAATATGTGACAAGAAGAGGAAAAACATTCTGATAATATCCTATTAATTTAAATCTTCCCTGGTGATGTAAAAGGGAGGGGTCATTAGCATTAATTTGAATGTACTAGGGTAAAATACGGAGGCAATAAATCAATTGTTAGTGTCTTTATGCAAATTATATATTAAACACACAGCTCTGCTATATAGCTATAACTCGTAACTGAGTGGGATATTGACTAAAAGGACCACTTAATGTGGTGGTTATGGTGGTCTCCACAAGGATTCCACCTCAGGGCTGGGTCCTTCCCTGGAGGGATAACTGGCAAGTACCGTGTCTGAGACTCTTAATTGAGGCTCCACGGACTTCATTTGCATATTCAAATTTCCAGGGGGCAATGCATCATGGATTTCACTGTGTTTGAGTGCTTTAGCCGGGCTACCCGCAGTGTTTTCCCTGACTGGTCTCTCTGAGATCAGTGAGTGCTTTGTGATATAGCTAAAGACATACATGGGTCTGCTACATACACATGTAGTCACATACAGTTCTGTTACATGCACGTATACATACACACAGCTCTGCTACATGAACATAGCTCTGCTATTTGCCTTTAGACTTTCATGTCTCTACTTCATGCACATAAGATACAGAGAGCTTTGCTACATGCACATATAGACACACACAGCACTATTACATGAATATATAGACATTCACAGCTCAACTACATGCACATACAGAAACACACCTCTGCTACATGCACACTATACACACAGCTTTGCTGCACGTACATACAGACACATACAGCTCTGCTACATGAACATACAGACACATGCAGCTCTGCCACATGCACACTACAAGCACATACAGACACAGCTCTGCTACATTAAATATAGACACATACAGCTCTGCTACATGCACACTACACACAAATCCGCTACATGCATACTACACACACATAGACACACAAAGCTCTGCTACATGCACACACTACATACACATAAAGGCACAAACAGCTCAGTTACATGCACACACTACATACACATATAGATACACAGCTCTGCTACATGGACCCACTATATACACATATAAATATACACACTTCTGCAACAGACACATTTACACACAAACAAGCACACACTATACATAACCACATCTTGCAGTTCTTCATCGTCACACGAGAAAAGAGGAGCCCCCCACTCTGCTTCACTGCACACCGCTCTGCTGTGCTGCCCACCCCCACAATGATCCACTGCCCCCACTCTGCTCCACTGTCCCCCTGCTGTGCTGCGCTGCCCCCCACTCTGCTGCACTGCACCACACTCTGCTGCGCTTCCCCCCACAATGCTCCACTCCCTACTGCTGTGCTCCACTGTATCCACCTCTGCCCCGCTCACCCCTGTTCTTCCCCATTTTCCCCTGGTTCACTCCAATGCCACCCCTCTGCTCCACTAACCCCTACTTTGCTCCACTGTCCCCCACTTTGCCCCTCTCTCCCCTGCACTGCTGTGCTGTCCCCCTTATCCATTCTCCTCCGGTCTGCTCCACTGCCCCCCCCCACTCACCCTTGCTCTGCTCCACAGTCCCCCACTCTGCCCCTCTCTCCCCTGCTCTGTCCCTCTCTCTCCTGCTTTGCCACGCTGTCCCCATGTTCACTCCTGCTCTTCCCCACTCTCCCCCAGTCTGCTCCACTCCCCCCCTTCTCCACTCACCCATGTTCTGATCCATTGTCCCCTCGTTCTACTGTAGCTGTCCCCCCACTCTGCCCCGCTCACCCATGCTCTTGTCCACTCTCCCCCACTCTGCTCTTCTTGCTACACTGTCCCCTCGGTCACCCCTGCTTTGCTCTCCCTCGCTTTGCTCCACTCTCCCTCACTCTGCCACTCTCTCCCCTCACCCTGCTCCATTGTCCCCCCGTCTACTGGGCTATCCCCCCACTCTGCTCAGTGCTCTCCTGCTCTGCCCCACTCACACCCGCACAGCCCCACTCACCCCCGCTCTGCTGACCACCTGCTCTGCTGCGCTCACCCCTGCTTCGCTCTCTCTTGCTCTCCTCTGCTCTCCCTCACTCTGCTTCTCTCTCTCACTGCTCTGCTAAATTGTCCCCTCACTCTACTGCAGCTGTCCCCCCCCACTCTTCCCCACTCACCCCTGCTCTTCTCCACTCTCACAGCTCTGCTCCACTGACCCCTGCTCTGCCCCACTCAGCCCCGCTCTGTTCTTCTCGCTCGGCCCCTCTATCCCCCCACTCTGCTGCACTGTCCTCTGCTCAGCTCTCCCTCACCCTGCTCTACTCCACTCACCCTTGCTATGCTGTACTTTGCTCCCCCTGCTCTATGCCATTCTCCCCTGATTTGCTCCACTGTCCCCCAGGTCTGCTCCGCTGTTCCCTCACTCTGCTCTGCTGTCCCACCGCCCTGCTGTCTCGCCCCCTCTGCTCCATTATCTCACTCCCCTTGCTCCATTATCTCGCTCCCCTTGTTCCGCTATCTAGCTCCCCCTGCTCTGCTATCTCACCCCCCTGCACTGCTCTCCATCACTCTGCACAACTTTCCCTTGCCACCCTGCTCTGCTACGTCATCCCCCTTCTCTGCTGCGCTACCCCGCCCCGATCTGCTCTGCTCTCCTCCTGCTCTGCTTTCCCCCTCTCACACCCACTCTGCTCTCCCCACTTTCTTCTCAGGTTTCCGCTGTTCACCCCGGCTCTGCCGTACTCACCCCTGCTCTGGTTGCTCTGCCCTGCTCTTCCTCACTCTGCCCTCTCTTCTCTACCCACTCTCTCCCCCCCCCGCTCTGCTCTAGTTTCCCTCGCTCTACTCCACTTTCCCCCCCTCACCCCTGCTCCACCCCGCTCACCCAAAGTCACACCCGCTCACCCCCTCCCTGGGGGTCCATACAGAAATTGGAGATTTACCAGCCGACTGGCCACAATGCAATTCATCATACCAGTTATGCATTTCTACCAGCCTGTAGAAAATCAACCATTATCAACTCAACCAGTTCAACAAGAACAAGTTCAAGTGCAAGAGATGCAGCCTGTTATCTTGGAACCTGAGATTCCTGTAATCGGTGAACCTGCTAGTCTAACAGTAAGACAAAGTACTCGCAAACAACTACCTACATTACCACCTTTAACAGAGGATAGTCCAGTTGATAGACTACGTAATTACTATGGTCTCACAGAAACACGTAGAAGCAACAAACCAACAACCAGTTTGTACACTACACCAACAGCTTTTGAAACACCCACACTACGCAGATCCACACGTAGTACATTAGGACTAACCCCAAGCAAATATGGAGAATGGGTTTAAAATGTAGTGGAATAATATTACCTGTTAGTAAATGTAAATAGTACCCGTGTTCAAAAACTGTAAAAAGTAGTGTACAGAAGGGTGGAGGAACTGGGCTCTGTCCCAAGTAAATTAAGTTGGGGACAGAAAGTGCCTGGTAGGGTGAAAAGGTTAGACCCGGCCTCCCAAGCAGAGACACCCATAGGGAATGTATAAAGTTTAAAAAGTGTATACCCGTGTATGTGTCTAAGCCATCAGAGACTTTACTGCTGGAACTTACCCTTTTTCCCTTTTCATAAACTTGGACAATTGTCACAGGACTTGTGTGACCAAAACTTACCTTTTTCCAGCCTGCGGCAGATGGACTAGTGCCGTATAGACTGCTTTTCATATTTTTCCCGTTTTTCCCTTTTTCCTTTCAGTGATTTTTGTGTTTTTCCTTAAGACTTTGTGAATACCAGTTATTAAATGTCTATAAAATGTTTAGTGTTAAGTTGTAAAAGAAAACTTTTTGCTCAGTCCGGGAGAACTGAAGTTAACTAAGGGGGAATGTGGCACCCTGGCACCCTGTTGGGCACCACAGAACCCTTGGTACGCAAATGGAGTGGAACAGCAAGCATCACTCACAAACAAACAAAACACCTAACAACACCTTAGAACACCTGTTTCACCCCAGGCCTCTAGGGGGAGCTCCACTGGTCATTTTTGTGCCAGTTCCCCCTATAAATAGGGTCCTGGAGAGAAAAACATCAGAGTGTGCAGACGCTAGGAGAGCTACAGGAAGGTGCAGTACTGGTTCTGGAACTACATAGGCCCAAACCAGCACACCCAACGAGTGAGAGACCCTTGCAACTGGGGTCAGAGGAAAGGAGAAGAGCACCTCTCGGGAACAGTAGAGTTACCTTAAGTCTCCCAAACAATCCGGTTACTGGAACCGAGCTGTGCGAACCACCACATAGACCACAGAGAAACCAGCATCGCAACCAGGGAGTTTAGCCCCTGTACACCTGTAAGCACCCACAGATGAGAGCCCAGGGAAGAGGCTTGGCCCAGCTGACCCCTTTTACAGTGCCCTCAGTGCAGTTCACCCAGGTGAAACACGTTACACTGAACGTACGATCTGGTCCGGCAGGATTCCATATCCCCCCAACCCAACCAGAGTATTAGAGAAAGGAAGCCTACACACTGCTTGCTGTGGAAACTCCAGGAGCGACAACCTCATCACCCGGTCCGAGTGTACCTGTTGACAACAGTAAAGGTACCCAAAAGACTTTGATGTGTCTGTGCATTATTCCTGGACCCGACAGCGGAACCGTGACAGGGAGCAGCGACAGCCCGAGACGTGTACACCCCGGCTACGGTGAGTCACTTCGAGCTCCCATCTAGTAGCTTAATATTTGCAAAATGAATGTTTTATGTTATACTAAATAGAAAGTAATGAAATGATATGTGTGAGGTTGCACTTGGTATGGGTTTAAATAAAAGATCCATTCCTAAATATAAATGTATTTTATTGTAAATCCCAAGACAGTCATAAAAGAAATTCCAAATTTAGTTTTGTAGTTGAAAAACATGTATTAATAGAAAATAAATTTACAATAACAGTACGCCAATAAAAAAATGTTAATTGCTTTTAAAAGTCACAAAATATTGTAATGTAGTTAACAATGATTATCGGGACGCTAAGAAATTTCAACCAAGATGTGAATAAATAGTAAGTTCTTTAAGTGTTTCCTCTAGCAACAGCGTACATGTAGCAAATGGTGTGTCACGGTCCGCGCTGCCAAATAACATCCACTCCGAAAATAATGCACTTGAAGATGGAACTTCAAAGTAACCTTTTTATTGCTTCCTACGCGTTTCGGTGCCCTCCTGGCACCTTCCTCAGGGATCAGGAGGGCACCGAAACGCGTAGGAAGCAATAAAAAGGTTACTTTGAAGCTCCATCTTCAAGTGCATTATTTTCGGAGTGGATGTTATTTGGCACACCATTTTCTTCCCCACGATTCGGCATATCTCCACATATGAGTGGACGGTGGAAGTCCTGCAGCAGCCATCCAGAAATAAATCACTAAATACGCCTTCAAGCCGGTTGTGGGTTACACAACTGCTCCAGGTGAGTGGATCCCTTTTTCACCACTTTACTCCTAGTGCCATAGTGATAGGACACTATTGCGCCTCTTGTTCCCCCTCCTTCTTTTATTTTATACATGTAGCAAATGACATTTCTCAAGATATTTTACTACCCAAGTATATGAGACAGGTGACATAATTAGATTATAAATTAAAAGGTTACAAATATTGTACAAAAGAAAAAGTGGTGTCCAGAGGATATGATTGCCTAAAAGACAAAAATGTTCTTGTGTTGAGCAAATAGAAAGTGTCATATAAGCAAGATTAGTAAATTATTTTACTATCTGTTAACCAAACCAAGATGGGTGTATTATTTCTGAAGTATTTATTTCACTGGAGAAATATAGTGGGAAAGATCTAGAACGGAGGAGAGACAGTTGTACAGTTGAGCAGAGAGTTGACCAGCTGTGGAGAGGCGGTAGAACAGGAGAGACCATTGAACAACAGGGGTCGAGTTGGAGGGAGGCTAGAGCAAGAATGCCTGACGCAGAAAGAAAGAATTTAAGTGTCCAGAGGACTGGACTAAGTGGGAGCTCGTCCTAAGGCCAGACTGAGGAGCAAAGACAAGAACCAAGTGGCTCCAGGAGGAAGAGAGGGTCTTAGAGACACTGGAAGTTAGCAATCCACCCATGGGGCTTGAATTCATTGTCAAGCACAAGGCAGTGGAGGGACTAGGCCAAAGAACAGGGGCAACGGGAACCCCAAGACTAGTGGAGAGTTCTGACCAGGCTCAACTAGCAACCTGGAGACTGTGTGGCACTTCCAAGGTGATACGGTCGACAACCGTGCACATCTGCTGAAAAGGTGGCAACTATAGGCCTAAAGGGGAGACACTGCAGGTCAACCCTAAGAAAAGCCCACAGTTACTGGCTCAGAGCTCTGTGTGGCGAGGCTCATGGCAGGAAGGGCGAGGCAAGCGCAGTGTAAAGAGGCAAGAGAAAGGACAGAGAAGGGGTGCCGGTTATGTGTCATCCTCCTATCCGGGAGTACTGGATCTCTGCCTCCGAGAACCAAGTGCTCAGCGGGCTAGTACATAAAGTCTGTGAGTAAAAGAAATGAAGACTGCAACCCGCTGTGTCTGTGAACTTTCTTGATGCATCAAAAGCACCAGAAACACAACTACCAACTCGCTCAGGTACCTCAAGATGCCCTGGGGGTCAGCCCTACCCATAGAGGGCTGAAGAACATTGCTGCCTCCCAACCATTGGCCCCTAGGAGAACTGTCGTGCAGTGGCGGCCATCTATAGCCATAACGTGCAGGTGGCATCACGTGAAATTAACAAGTATCCCCAGGTCCAGTTATCCCTTCCAGAATGAACCCTCCACACCAGATGCCCTTCCCTAAAGAGAGGGGCCACCCACACCAAACTTTTAATGACACCGCCAGGGTCACGGAGCCGGGTCTCGGTCCCTGTCAGCCTCCAAAAAGCCTGGTTCCGAGTATCCTAAGGCCCTGGAGGGGCATGTCTGTTACACACTCGGGCCCTCAAATTGTAATATGTTGACATTTTACGATGAATCATTGTTAGATGAAAACATTGCAATCTGAAACTTTAAAGGGGTTGTCCACTACTAGGAAAACTCTTTCTAAATTCAGTTGTCTCCCCCCATTAAAATAATAGACCTTGTATTCACCATCCTTGCTGCCTCCATTCTAGTGCTGTCAGTAACAGTGGCTTGGGGCTCAAGTGGCATTGTGACATCATGTGAGCTCTGCATCCAATCATTGCTGGCTTCTTTCTCACCAACAGGGGAAATCTCTGCTGCATGGCACCACACAGAATGACAGCAGGAAGGAATAGGAAAGGAAGACCTCAACTGTAGAGAGCAATGAATGGGAATACCTCTTAACTCTGGTCTGAGTCTGTCCCTTCCTGCCCTAACAGTCATAAGCGGGTCCTTCTCCCTGCCCCTGTTACGTGCCTCATGCCTCAGCACTGGCTGTCACCTAGCATAACCCTGGCTAGTGAACAGGCCAGTAAGGATGCTAACCTCACAACACAGGGAAGATGACAAAAGACAGGGCAAAAGTCAATAAGAATACTTGAAATCTGATGTCAAACTCCAAGGCAGAGAAAGGAAGGTACCAGGAAGGACTGCAGCAGTAGCTGAACACAATATCCACATGCACAATGGTCTGGCAGAGAATGAACTCAATCAATTATTTGTCAGATGATAGGTCAAGAGAGTATTTAAAGGGTGGTAGAGTGGTCATCAAACCGCATCACCTGATCAAGACAGCAGCAGCTTACCAGGAAAGGAAAAAACTGACATTAACCCTTGCCAGTACAAAAGGAATAAACACATTTAAAATACTATAGACTACTGAGCAGTCAACTCAAGGCAGTAAGCAACTTGTGACAGTCAGGATGAAAAGGCACATAGCTGGGTAAAAGTAGTAAGGGGGAAGTGGAAAGGAATCCAAAGGTATTGGAAAATTGCTAAATTGG
This sequence comes from Allobates femoralis, assembly GCA_033576535.1. Taxonomy (NCBI): domain Eukaryota; kingdom Metazoa; phylum Chordata; class Amphibia; order Anura; family Aromobatidae; genus Allobates; species Allobates femoralis. The sequence goes on from JARQOC010000003.1 coordinate 466,721,680, forward strand.
GTGTGTAACGATACCAGTGGTCATAGTCATTGGGACTGTGCCCTCACCCTAGCATGTTAGAGACATGGGTTGTCACTGGAGAACTTACTATGTCTTGCTGCACCAGTAAACCTTGGCCATAGGTCTGATCTTCATTGTCTAATTCCTGTTGTGCGGCTCCCAATTTCTGGTTACCAGGAAAAAGTTCACTACAGTTTAAAATATTTCATACTTTACTTGCAACACAGTCAAAACGCATTTCTATCATACACAGGGCAAAATTCTGACTTGATTCCTTATATTACTTTATCATCTTCACCCAAAACAGCCCTATAGTTGCAGGTTCAGACTATGTCCCACCAGCTATCCCAGATAACAAAGCTGGTTCTGGGACAGATCAATGTGTAACATTGCAGTGAGTATCCCACTGCACATCAAGGCTCCTCAGGGAGAGTGGTTTGCAGCCTGGAAAACTCCTTCCTTTCTTTGTCTGTCCTGTGACAAAACTGGTTTAACACTGCCCTTCTGGTTCACTCCCTGCCATTTGGTTTAGGGGTGCCCACTGGTCCTCCACTACTCCTTCAAAAGCGGCTTACTGTAGTATAGACCCATTCTCCCCCACTTCCTCCTGTATTTTACTTGTTTCTGCTCTTAGTTTATCCTCCTTCTTCTTTCTCCTGTCTGTATCAGGAAGCACTCCCTCTTATATTCCCTTGCTTGTGGGCCAGCTTCACATTAACTCCCCCACATCTATCTTCTCTAAAGCCTAGTTTCTCCTACAACTAAACGCCCCATTACACGGTACGATATTGTGAATGATATCGCTGAAACATCACGGATTTGGAGTCATTCAAACGACATTGTTAGGATGTCGTTTTGTGTAACACAGAGATACGACTATGATAAATCGTTTGATTATTGATCGCAGATTTGAGAACATGTTCTCAAATTAAACGATCCACGATCAGCCAACCTGCAGCTTCGTTCTGTGTGACACCGTGATAACGCTGTCATTCACGACTACGCCCATTCAAATCAGGGAACAAATATCGTTTGCTGGGTTGTGCAAACAATAGCTGCTCGCTACATCTTTGGGGCGTCATCCATGATATCTACACGTGTGACAGCTCACAACGATGTCAGAACGATGTCCTAACGAGCGCACGCTCATGAGATCATTAGTGATATCGTTTCAACATTGAAGCATGTAACGGTACCTTAAGAAAAGCTAACAGTAGTGACACACAGGGATGGTGGATAACACTGTGCTTTTTCCTTAGGGGAAGAACATATTGTCACTCTATTTACATAAATACATATTGAATAAAATGGCATATGAAAACATCAACAGTTTTCAGAGGTAAGAATCTCTCTGAAATCAATTACCTTCTTACAGGTGATGAAGCAAAACTGCCAGTCTAAAAAATAAAAAATGGATACTACTGTCATTAATAGCAACATGGTGTACCCAATTGACTTAATACTATACTCCAGCATTAAAACTTCACACTGTGTCAACGGACCTCAATATAGAAATGGAAAGAGCAGTACTGTTAAGACATCTTTTCATGGGAAGATATGAGTGCAATGCCTAGCTCAAAAAGAGGGAGCCTCAAACCTGTTTGTACAAAGTACAAGTAACTATAGCAAAACCAAAGAAATCTGCTGGATCATAAACTGGTATACATTCATTGTATAAGAGCATGTTCACACTGTGGCCAATTAATAGACAAAACCTAAGACAAAAACTAAATGAGCATACTCCCTGCAGTAAGGTACACATAATATCCAGAGTCAAACAATTCAATGTCACATTGACTATGCAGGTACTGAATAGAGATGAGCCACCACCCTAGTGTTCGAATTTGATTCGATTTGTCGATTTGACTGTGTGTTCGTTGAATGTTCGTCGAATGTTCGTTGAACACTGTCGAACACCATTGAAAACAATGGCAGGCAAACACAAACACATACAAACACATAGAAAACACATAGAAAACACCTTCTAAGGTGACCAAAAGGTGACAAAATACTCAGAAGGCACAACAAACTCATGGAAAAGTGACAATTACATATGAAAATGGGAAAAGAAAAGAGCTGGATGAGTAAAAGGAGGAGGAGACACAGATATAGGCATGTCATGCCCTTCTAAAATCATGTCAAACACATTTAGGGAACTCCAACAAGCATCTCCATTTTTTCCAAAAATTTTGGCACAGACATCACTGAAATGGCATCAATTGCCCCACAGTTGCAAACTTGAAATGGTTACTGTCATGAAGCACAATAAAAAATCTAAATGAGTTGGACGACAGGGTAGGGGGTAATCGGATATCGGGACAGGTTGCTACTTCAGTGGGGATCACGGCTGGTTGGGTCCAGATCCCGTGCTCTGGACACTCAATGGCTGAGGGGAAAACTATTGGGGATGGGGGATTATTATATGTGACGCCACCTGTGGTATCTGCTAATGTAGTTACCAGCGCTGCAGCTGGCCACTGGGGTGATGGTGATGCAGCTTTGGGTAGTACAGTTCCCCACAGGCGGAGCTTTACCTCAGGGCTGCGGAGTGGGTGAGGGGAGTAGTAGTCCTTGGCTCTGTGTAAGTTCTCCAGGCGGCGGCGGTGAATCAGGCACACACACACAATAGTCTCTGTTTCAGTACCTTTTTACTGATATCGGGTAGCAGGTACGGTCTAGGAGGGTAACCAGGAGGCCGGTGCAGTTTTGGACATCCACCTTTGAAAGTTATGAAGCCTCCTCTATTTGCGTGTGTGGTGATTTGGGAAAGTTCTGCCTCAAGCTGAACCTGCCGCTTTCTCTCCCTCTCAGGATGATACTCCATAACTGACGATGAGGACCTTTCTGTGGAGATCCCTACTCCTTTCCTTGTGATGCACCCCCAGGCTATGGGGTACTCGGGAGTCGGGCCATTGCTGTCTCATTGGGGTATCACGGTAGTCGTGACCCGGTCCCGTGGCTTGGGATCAGTCCAAAAAGGGGGTATTTTCAGGGGATTTGTCATGATGCCACCCGGAGTGTTGTGGCCAATGGAGCCACCGCTGTCTGGTTGTGGCTGGGGATAGAGACTTAGGGGCAGCTGAGATGGCAAGCCCTCTCCAGGTAGGGCTGGAGGTCCCCAGGGCAGGAGTAATAGTCTATGATGGGGCTTGGTGAGGGATTATGGTTCACACAGTCACTTAATTTGCTGCAGCTTTTCCAGCCAGTGTGCAGGGATGACACTCTGTGGCTCCTCAGGTGGGATTCTTTAATACAGCACAGGGCAATAGACGTAATTAACACACACTCCTGACAGCCATTTCTCAGTCTGTTTACTGGAGTTAATGCAGATGTTATAAGCTGTCCCTGGAGCCTGGAGAGCAGTTCAGGGTATTTCTCACCCAGCCGGGTCGTGTTGGCTTCCTCACTGCGCTTGTGTGATGGCCCCTGCTGTTGCTTAAAGAGGACCTGTCACCAAACCAGGCATGGTGATCTAATTACAGCACTGGATGCAGCATGTCTGCAGCATGCAGACAAGGGGTCACCCAGCACTTGAGTAGCCCTGTACCCCGAGATAATACACTTAGAATCTTACATGCTACAGCCACCAAGGAGGTGGCTAGGGGCTGCAGCCAAGGGCAGATTCACACCCCCTGCATGTGTAATCTGCCCACTGCTGCAAATCATTCTCTCCCTGAGGGGTGGGGCTAAACGGGAAAGAAAAAAAAAACTCTGTTTAAATGCTGCAGACAGGGAGAGAATGATTTGCAGCAGTGGGCAGATTACACATGCAGGGGGTGTGAATCTGCCCTTGGCTGCAGCCCCTAGCCACCTCCTTAGTGGCTGTAGCATGTAAGTTTCTAAGTGTATTATCTCGGGGTACAGGGCTACTCAAGTGCTGGGTGACCCCTTGTCTGCATGCTGCAGACATGCTGCATCCAGTGCTGTAATTAGATCACCATGCCTGGTTTGGTGACAGGTCCTCTTTAAGCTAGGCTGCCGGCCCTGTCTTTGTCTGCGTCTATCAGTATGACAGGCAACTTGAGTCCTTCACTTCTCAACTCCACTCAGGGAAGTCAGTGATTCTAGATTCTATATGTTCCTCTGCCTCTGGTACCGTGTAGCTGGAGAATCTGGAGTCCCCGACTCTCCGGTGTTGACTGTCGGTGTGTGTGAACCTGCACAGTCTCGGACTCCGGTGTCCGTTCTGGCGTTGTTTCTCTCAGGGAAGGGAAACCCGGAGCGGTGCAGCCTCCCAGTAGGTTTCTGTCTCTCCTCTTTCCTCAGACCCTAGCCTTAGGCCTGGTGTTTAGCGGTGGACCTTGGGATGAGCCTGGCACAGCTCATTTACACCCCGGTCTGGTTCTCAGTTTGCACAGAACCTGTCCTCTTCACAGTTCTCCTAGGAACTGAATTAAACTTGTTGCTCCTCAGACCAGAATATATAGGGGAGCTCACCCTGAAGCCAGGCTTGGTCTCCAGCTTCTGTCTGGGAGGTGTTGGTGTTGTTTGCGTGTTGCCTGAGTGGAATACCCCTTACTGCTCTCTCGTGACACCTAACAATGTTGACACTGTGGAACTATGACTCTGGAGTGCCAACCTTCGGTCCCTGGTCCGATGTTTGGTCAGGTTTGGGGTCTTGGTTTCCTGAGATCTAGGGGGATTAAATCCTCCTGTCTGTCCGGGCTTTCTCTGCTATGACTGGATCAACAGCAGCTTTGGACTCCTTTGTCCGGGTGGGCTAAAGGCAATTCAATTCTGTTCCCCTCTTTGTAGAATTTTCTAACTTTCCACTTGCCTCTGTCCCTTTCTAGGGTACTACACAGCTCCAGTGTCAGTCTTTTCTGTTTCTGGGCCTGACTTGGTCCCAGCAACCAGCTCTTCCTCCTTCTTGACTCCTCAACTGTCACTCCTTGACTCCCTCTCTGTCTGACTGACTAACTGGTTCCTTCCCCCAGGCCTGGATCTTTATAGGGAATCTTGCTTAAGGCAGCAAGTGGAGCTCCCCCTTCAGGCTTAGGGTGAAAAATGTTGTGTGCTGTGTGTGCCAAGATGTACATCCTTCCCTGCACCGGTGGGTCCTGTTGTAATCCCTGCAGGGGTGCCACAAACAAGCCTTTAGTCTCCCCAGGATGACACAGGGGTGGAAAAGTCCTTGCGGATCCATAACTTGTTCATCTTGATAAACGTTAGTCTGTCCACATACTGGCTCAACAGACGCCTGCGCTTATCTGTCAGCACACCACCAGCAGCGCTGAAGACATGTTCAGAGAAAATGCTGGCTGTGGGGCACGACAGGATCTCCAAGGTGTCAGTGGTGAGCTCAGGCCATTTTTCCAGCTTGGAATCCCAAAATGAGCAAGGCTCCAGTTTCCCAGTCATGGCATCAATGTTCACTTGGAGATACTCCTACATGTATCACTCATCCACCTGTTACTAATCAATGTTTAACCTTCAAATGCTAGGCCAGGCCCTGTTCAAGACCCTGTGTCATGCATGCAGGCTGCACCATAATAAAATATTTATTCTCAGTCAATTGGTGTCACTTTCATGGCGTTTGTCCCTAAATTTTTGAAATGTGGAGACTGGTTTTGAGGTGTCTTTGTCATGTATTTTGTGAATTTAGCAGGGCTCTCTGAGCATGATACCTACACATGTCACTCACCCACCTGGATTCCTCCTGTATTAGTCTGTGAAGCTAATACTTGTGCCATCTCAGTGTGGCGGAGCATAACATTTATTGGAGCAGTTGCATGAGGTATGAGGTCCCACTGCCAAATAGGCCTATTATTGTCACTTCCCCATGTAATTCTTTCAGTAGTAGTCCGTGAAGCTAATACTTGTGACACCTGAGTTTGGCAGAGCATAAAATGTATTGCAGCTGTTGCATGTAGTTTGAGGTCCTCCTGACAAATAGATATACACACGTCTCTGACCCACCTGCATAATTATTTTGGTAGTAGTCCATGAAGCTAATACTTGTGCCACCTGAGTGTGGCGGAGTATAAAATTTATTGGAGTGGTTGCATGAGGTATGCAGGCACTCTGCCCAATAGGCTTATACATGTCAAAGACCCACCAGACTAATTATTTCGGTAATAATTATATTTGCTACTAGAAAAAGACCCGATGCTATTGCATCGGGAGTGCGATGAAATGAATTGTGTGTATCCTTAGTCGTGCTAACAGGAGCAGTAAACATGTATGAGACTATTTGCGCTTTTGAAAAAACCTGTCGTATGTGATGTGTTTGAATTTGGGTATTCTATATGTAGCTTGATTTGAGTAAATTCAAACATGTGCATTGTCTTTTGTTAGTTGTGTGCTGTGTTTAGGTAAGTAGTGTGGTGTTTGTTGGCCGATGTGTATTATGTGGTGTATCTTGTGTTTGTAGTGTGTGTGTCTTTACACGACACAGTGTGTTGTAATCGAATGAGACTGTAAATGATTGTGGTATAGTGTTTTGTGTTTGTATTTGTGTAGCAGAGTATACAGGCGGCTGTGTGGTTAGCAGATTATACAGGTGGCTCTGTGGTTACACAGTGTCCAGGTGACTGTGTGGTTAGCAGATTATACAGGCGGCTCTGTGGGTAGCACAGTGTACAGGCAGCTCTGTGATTAGCAGATTATATAGGCGGCTCTGTGGGTAGCAGAGTATACAGGCGGCTCTGTGGTTAGCACATTATACAGGCGGCTCTGTGTGTAGCACAGTGTACAGGCGGCTCTGTGGGTAGCAGAGTATACAGGCGGCTGCGTGGGTAGCAGAGTATACAGGCGGCTATGTGGGTAGCAGAGTATACAGGAAGTTCAGTGGTGGCACAGTATACAGGAGTCTCTGTGGGTAGCAGAGTATACAGGAGGTTGAGTGGTGGCACAGTATACAGGAGTCTCTGTGGGTAGCAGAGTATACAGGAGGCTCTGTGGTGGCACAGTATACAGGAGTCTCTGTGGGTAGCAGAATGGAGAGCTGCTTTCTGTGTTTTATATGGGCCATAAGGGGCATGCCGGTGGGTTGTGACTTACTATGCAGTGGAGCTGAGAGGGGCTGGAGTGTCCGTGAAGTAAATGTGGTTGGCGGGGCTATTGGGCATGCGCGGAGACGGGTGTGTCTCCGCGCATGTGTGAGAGTGTCTTGGCCGCGGCTTCCTGCGCATGCGTGCACGCTAGGAGGCAGCGGCTGGTCGCTGGTCGTTAATGCGGCGCTCGCGATGGCGCATGCGTGCCATCGCTCGTGCCGCGTGTGCACGAGTTGGTGGTGATCCATTGGCGGTAATAGCAGGTCGGCGCTGGGTGGTAATTGAGGCTCGCAATGGCGCACATGCGCACCATCGCTCGCGGCACTAGCATCCGGCCGCGGTGCATGCCGAAATAGCGGCACAGTGGCTGGATGCCAGAAACTGGCATTTATTATATAGGATTAGTCAGTGAAGCCAATATTTCTGCCACCTGAGTGTGGCAGAGCATAACATTTATTTGAGCGGTTGCATGAGGTATGATGGCCCCCTGCCAAATAGGTCCATATATTTAATTGACCCAGCTGACTAATTCTTTCGGTAGTAGCCTGTGAACAGTGGCGTAACTACCGCGGTCGCAGCCCCGGGGGGCGTGGCCCATGCCTCCAGCCGCCTGCTGCGACCGTGATAGCGTCGGAAGAGGAGCGGAGGGAGGACTAGAAGTGACAGAAGTCACTTCCTGCAGCCGCGCAGCTGTGCCTGCCCCTTGACTGCTCCACAAGTACAAGCCGGCAGGCAGAACAGGTACTCGCGCCGGTGAAAACCGCTAGCAGCCCCCCCCGCTTCTCACCAAAGGGGCCCCGGAGTGCATCTTGCACCGGGGCCCGCGAGTCTGTAGTTACGCCACTGCCTGTGAAGCTTATACTTGTGAGTGTGCCAGAGCCAAAAATATATCAGAGTGGTTGCATAAGGTGTGAGGGCCCCATGCCCAATAGGCTTATAGATGTCACTGACCCACCTGTTGTAGTCTGTGTAGCTAATAATTGAGCCACCTAAGTGTGGCCGCCACAGTGGTATCGCTTCTATAACGGGTGGTGGTGTCATGTCTAGAGGTAACTGGAGTTCCTTACACTACGTAACCCAATACATCCATACATAGCCTGATCCCTGATCAGAAGGGGGAGCATGAGTACCTAGTTTTTAGGAGTGTCTCCTCTTTCTGGCTGTGGGAGGGGTGAAAGAAAGTGAGAAAGGGAAGGGGAGGCAGATGGAATTTGGACATGTCTTGAGTTGGAGCTGCAAAAAGCTCACTCCAGAGCCACGTTGAAAGCAGGGCATCAGAGCCCTAGGCTATCCAGGGACTACAGACCCTGGAGGCAGAAACTGGAGACCAGGAGACTGCAGGTCTGCTGGTCATTTGTGTACACCAAGGAGCACAGCATTCCAGAGAGCACAGAGCTGTGAAGATTAGAACAGCTTCTAAGGGTACTTACACATAACGATTTTGTGCAATCCGACGCTATCCGATTTAAGTCGGACAGCATCGGAATCAACAAATCGGATGTCATCGGAAGCCATCGGACCGATTTTTTATCGGATCCGAGCACCACTGTCCGATAAAAAATCGGACCGATTGCATCCGATGGCATCCGATTTGTGCATCCGATCCGATTTTAAATCAGATCCGATTTTAAGTTCACTCCTCCCACTGTGTCTATATATATATATCTACAGTGTGTTCAACACTTTTTCTTGTGGAAATGGCTACATCACATGAGCAGTTTTGCAGGGACATGGATCTCGCTTTTGAAGCTGCCCGTCGTTTAGTGGTAGCCTGGGATGCGGAACGTAGAAGACGACGCAGTCGTCAACGCCGTCGTTTCTGGATGCACCCAATTAATTTTCACAGGCATAGTCATGGAGTTTTTGCAGTCTTGTACCCACAACTGCGTCAGGACCCTGAAAAATTCCATAATTATATGCGGATGTCATCTTGTAGTTTCAACGAGTTGGTGGATGGAGTACAAGTCTACATCCGTAGACGGGACAGCACTTTCCGGCGTGCAATAACGACAGAAGAGCGACTAATGTTAACACTTCGGTATGTGTAATATCACATTTTTCACTTTATTTTTTTACTAAAGTATCCTTTTTTTTTTTGAGGTGGCATTATCATTTACATTCTAGCCTTTATTGCCAACGTTTTTAAGTATTAGGATCCTTTTGCAAAAGCAATTTCACACTGATCGTAGCAGATGCATTTTAAAAATGCATCTGCTGCATCACGTCTGACCTGCGGTTCACTTGCGGCAAGCCTCATGCAATGTGTATAGAGCTTGCGGTATAAGTGTGCTTCAGGTGCAATAAGTGCGTTACCGCCCCTTGCGTCATTTGCGTCCAAGAAAAAAACAATACTGACAGTGTTTTTTTGGCTGCAAAAGCTGCCGCAAGTGCCGTTACAGCAATTGCCGCACCTGACGTACACTTCCCGCAAGCTTCATAGACATTGCATGAGGCTTGCGTGAAATGAACCGCACATTGGCGTTAAAGCGTCTGAAACTTTTTTTTCAACGCATCAGCCGCGATCAGCGTGAAACGACTGATGTGAACGGAGCCTAATCGTCATGTTGTGGCCTGTGGGCATGTAAATTGTGTTAATGTGCTCTCCCACTTTTTGTAATAATGTATCACTACAGGCCATGCAGTGTTGGACTCCTCAAGGTACATTATTTGTAGTGGTAATCCATCTTCATGCCTATATGTACTCATGATATTCACGTTAAAGGGATCCTGTCACCCCCAAAATACCTCAAAAGCTATTAAAAGCTGTCCCTAGAGCATAGTAACACTTACCCTACACTCCTTTTAGCTCCTAAATGCAGCAAGTGAAAATGAAGATAAATGTTATTACAGTACCTCATTAGGGATGATAATTAGTGACTATGGTATTCATAGTCACCCAGCCAGGCTGTCCCTCTTCATGATATCACGCCTCAATAGGCGTGATCTTCAAATCACATTAAAATGCGCGCCTCCCCTCTCTCCTATGGCAGCCGGACTGCTGCATTATGCGGCTGTATGACGCGAACCGCGTCATTTCCAGCGCTGGGTGACGTATGTACACCCGTGCCGCTGTTAGCTTCAAGGCCCGCACTGCGCATGCGCAGTGCGCGTTTTGAAGCTAACAGAGCGGCGCGGGTGTAATATGTCACCCGGCGCCGGAAATGACTCGGTTCGCGTCATACAGCCCCACTACAGGCTGGCCGACACAGGACACAGCGGGGAGGCGGCGCATTTGAATCTAATTTGAAGATCACGCCTATTGAGGCGTGTTATCATGAAGAGGGACAGCCTGCCAGGGTGACTATGAATACCATAGTCACTAATTATCATCCCTAATGAGGTACTGTAATAACCTTTATCTTCATTTTCACTTGCTGCATTTAGGAGCTAAAAGGAGTGTAGGGTAAGTGTTACTATGCTGTAGGGACAGCTTTGAATAGCTTTTGAGGTGTTTTGGGGGTGACAGGATCCCTTTAAGGTAGCCCCGAGCTACATGTTGTAAACTATTTTCGATTTAATAATGCAAATTTATTTTAAAATGATTGGTAATAATATTAATAATACATTTTTGATTTTGTGCAGGTACCTGGCAACAGGTGAAAGCCTGACGTCCTTGCATTACCAATTCCGGATGGGAATTTCCACAATATCTGGAATAATTTCAGAAACCTGCTGGGCGCTGTGGGAATTTTTACATGCTGAATTTATCCCGCATCCTACTACCCAGCAATGGCTGCAAATATCCGCAAAATTTGAAGACATTTGCCAATTTCCACATTGTATCGGTGCAGTAGATGGAAAACATGTTCGCATTATGAAGCCTGCTGGAACCGGCTCTGAATTTTTTTAATTACAAAAAATATTTCTCTACCGTGTTGATGGCAATTGTAGATGCTGAATATAATTTTGTGGCTGTGGACATTGGTGCATTTGGACGGGGAAACGACTCTCAACTCTTGAAGCAGTCAAACATGGGTTGGCGTATATACACCAATGACTTTAACTTCCCCACACCAACACCGCTTCCTGGCACTATAGACCCTCCAATGCCCTACGTGATAGTCAGTGAAGAGGCGTTCCAAATGTGCCCTAATTTAATAAAGCCATATATAAGCTGGGGTTTAACTACTACCAAAAAAATTTACAATTACAGACTGACGCGTGCAAGACAAATGGTGGAGTGTGCTTTCGGGCTCCTAACTGCAAAGTGGCGAGTCCTGGGCACAACGATAAATCTTAAGACTCAGACAATTGACGAGGTGGTGAAATCATGTGTGGTCCTTCATAATTTTATCTTGAAGCGAGAAAGACCAGTGTTTGACCCCGAGGAGATCGTCTCTAGCCCTTTGGACAATGTTAGTCTCCCTCCATTGCGTACAACTGTCGCAGTATCAGAAATGCGTGATCGCTTTGCCAATTATTTTGTTTCTGATGATGGAAAAGTTCCTTGGCAAGATCAGATGATCTAACATTAAATAGTTATTTTAGCCACTGCTTTTGTTAAATAGATGTACCTGTATATATATTGTTTCTATATTGATGTTACAAGTACCAATTAATGTTTTTATTGCAAAGTTGAAAATAAAAAATTTGCTAACCGAATTTCTTTTTATTGTAGTTAAATATATGTTGTATCTGTATATAAATGTTGTATAAAATTTTTATTATTATTTTAATACATCAAAAGTGCTCTTTCTCGCTCTTGAAAAGCAAGAATGCTGATATCCAAGATCAACGAAACAGTGCGCGTTGCTCAAACACTGTTGACCTTGTATAAAAGTGTTCTTGCTTGTCCATGTCTCTGAGTGTGGTGGATTTGATTCACAGCAACAATTTTTCAATAGCCACACTTGGGTGTTACTATTCTCTGGTCATGGCTCTTCAGCTACAACCATCCATGAGATGATTGTCTGCTGAACTCCTCCAAGCTGGACAGCCGATGAACTCCGTTGTGTTCTGATCCAGCGGTAACGTCAGTACTAGTGATGGGCGAATCCTAAATTACTCGGAATCGCTTGACTCTAGTGAGTCCGAGCCCAGGACTCGCTACTCGTTGCGAGTCTAGCGAGTCCAATGTTAATGAATGGGGAAGCGAGTAATAGCGAGTAGTGTGAGATTTACAAATCACAGATGTGTCTCCGAAGCTTCAGCCTGAAGCAATCCGAGTTTTGTCATTTATTTGCATTGGACTCGTTTACTTTGTAACTGTAATCGCTGGGAAACTCTCACAGATAAGAGAATAGTCCTGTCTGCTCTGTGCAGCTCCAGGGTCCTAGAGCCCGCCTGCTGCCTGATGTAGCAGTGCTGAGATTGTTCTCAGTCTGCTCATTCCCTGTGTACAGACATGAATGTCTGTGCACAGAGATGATGTAGCAGAGCTGAGATTGTTCTCAGTCTGCTCATTCCCTGTACATAGACATCTATATCTATACACATGGGATGTAGCAGAGAGGACATCGCGTTTTGGACTGCGTCGGACGGAAGAGGATTTTTTTAATTAAAGATGGAGTCCCTAATGGCTTTTTTTTTTATTTCTAATAAAAAAATTTCTCTGTGTTGTGTTTTTTTAAAACAATTTAATAGAAATTCATGGCGGTCATGTCTAATATTGGCGTGACCGCCATAAATTTCGGGCTTAGGGCCAGCTGATAATACAAAGCTGGCCCTAACCTTTATTACCCAGCGTGCCACCGCCACCAGGGCCGCTGGAAGAGCGGGGTTCAGCGCCAGAGGATGGCGCTTCAATGAACGCGCCATCTTCTGGGGCGGCTGCGGGCTGCAATTTGCAGCGGGGGGTGCCCAGAAAGCTTGGGCATCCCTGCGCTGCGGATTCCAGCCCCCAGCTGCTTAGCTGTACCTGGCTAGACATAGAAATTGCGCGGAGCCCCACGCATTTTTTTGACTCCGACTCCGAGACGACTCCGACTCCGAGACGACTCCGACTCCGAGACGACTCCGACTCCGAGACGACTCCGACTCCGACTCCAAGACGACTCAGACTCCGAGACGACTCCGAGACGACTCCGACTCCGACTCCGAGACGACTCCGACTCCGACTCCAAGACGACTCCGACTCCGACTCCGAGACGACTCCGACTCCGAGACGACTCCGACTCCGAGACGACTCCGACTCCGAGACGACTCCGACTCCGACTCCGAGACGACTCCGACTCCGAGACGACTCCGACTCCGAGACGACTCCGAGACGACGACGACTCCGACTCCGACTCGACTCCGAGACGACTCCGACTCCGACTCGACTCCGAGACGACTCCGACTCCGAGACGATTCCGACTCCGACTCCGAGACGACTGCGACTCCGAGACGACTCCGACTCCGAGACGACTCCGACTCCGAGACGACTCCGACTCCGAGACGACTCCGACTCCGACTCGACTCCGAGACGACTCCGACTCCGAGACGACTCCGACTTCGAGGTGACTCCGACTCTGAGGCGACTCCGACTGAGGCGACTCCGACTGAGGAGACTCCGACTCCGAGACTCTGACTCTGAGCCTCTGACTCTGAAATTCATTAAATAATAAAAAAAAAAATGCGTGGGGCTCCGCGCAATTTCTATGTCTAGCCAGGTACAGCTAAGCAGCTGGGGGCTGGAATCCGCAGCGCAGGGATGCCCAAGCTTTCTGGGCACCCCCCGCTGCAAATTGCAGCCCGCAGCCGCCCCAGAAGATGGCGCGTTCATTGAAGCGCCATCCTCTGGCGCTGAACCCCGCTCTTCCAGCGGCCCTGGTGGCGGTGGCACGCTGGGTAATAAAGGGGTTAATACCAGCTTTGTTATACAAGCTGGTATTAAGCCCGAGATTCTTAATGTCAGGCCACGTTTGACCCAGCCACTAAGAATCTCCAAGGGTTAAAAAAACACAACACAGAGAAAATTTTTTATTTGAAATAAAAAAAAAAAGCCATTAGGGACTCCATCTTTAATTAAAAAAATCCTCTTCCGTCCGACGCAGTCCAAAACGCGATGTCCTCTCTGCTACATCCCCTGTGCATAAATATAGATGTCTATGCACAGGGAATGAGCAGACTGAGAACAATCTCAGCACTGCTACATCATCTCTGTGAGCAGGCGGGCTCTAGGACCCTGGAGCTGCACAGAGAAGACAGCTGGACTCGGCTCGCAAAGAAACAGCAGTTACTTTGCGAGTTTCCCTGCTATCACTGGCACAGTAGCAGAGTCTAATGCAAACAATGGCAATCCTAGTTTTGTCAGCGTTTCTGACAAAACTAGGATTGATATTGATTTGCATTGGACTCGTGCGAGTAATCACTGGGAAACTCGCAGAGTACCGAGTCCTGCGAGTCCCTTACTACTCGCCGAGTAACGAGTCCTAGCGAGTAGATTCGCCCATCCCTAGTCAGTACTGTTCAGATCTGTGTCTTTCAATTTTATCACTTTTGTCGTTATGCCCACAAGGGTTGCACCGTCCATTGTGTGATATCTACAAAAGCCCATTTGACAGATTATAGTGGATTGTGTAGTTGTGAATGTGTAGTATATGTTTCAGTACACAAGTCAACCAATACACTCTCCATGTACTGTGTTGACTAATGTACAAAAACATACAAACATTTACAATCAATGTATCTACATGGTAATGTGTATATGTATGTACATGTCAACATGAATATGCATATATCGCCACATTACCATTACAATTGTTTCAATTTTACATGACACTTAATAAAATTAAAAAACAAAACACATAGTTATCGGGTCCAACAAAATTTTATTTATAGCTTAAAACAAAGAAATAAAGGGGGGTGGTGGTTAAAGGGTACTATAGGTGGTGGTGGGCGCTAAACTACTGGGAGGAGGGAGTGTAAGAATAGTGGGGTCAGTGGAGGGTGGGTGAGTGGGGGAATCAAAGGATGGAAATGAAGGGCTTATAAGATCGAGGTTTGCATTTGAGGTGGGAGTGGAAGGGTCCAGAAATGAAAGAGAAGGAGTGGAGGAGCGGGTGTACTGATTTGGAAGAGAGGAAGTGTGGGTTACAATAGGGGATTGTTGGGAGGAATGGTGTGTTTGGGAGGAATGGTGGTGGAATTGGGAGGGCTGATGGTGGACTCGGGAGGGCTGATGTTGGACTTGGGAGGGCTGATGGTGGACTTGGGAGGGCTGATGGTGGACTTGGGAGGGCTGAGGGTGGACTTGGGAGGACTGTTGTGGTTGGGAGGACTGGTGGTGGACTTGGAGGACTGGTGGGGTTGTGAGGACTGGTGGTGGACTTGGGAGGACTGCTGGTGGACTAGGGAGGACTTCTGGTGGACTTGGGAGGACTGGTGGGGTTGGGAGGACTGGAGGGTGGTTAGAGGCCAGGAAGTGGATGGGTGGGATTGTACTGAAGAAGAAAAATGAGGATGGGTAAAGGAAACAGAAGGTGGGTAGGAAGGGTGGGAAACTGTTGGGATGGTGTATCTTGGCATTAATGATACACCAGGGGTAGTCCGACGGGAGTCATGTGCTGACTCAGCAGGCCACTGTAAGTGGCCGAGTTGTCTATCGCCATGTTGTCGAAATGGAGCAACAGCGTCCGGAAGCTCATCGATTTGATGAGGTTGGGGGGCCAGAGGTGGAAGAGATGTCCGTATGTTAGGGCCCATCTGCCTGGCCCGCTCCATCAGTTCCTGGCAGCCCCGTAACATATAGGACTGCTGATCAGAGGACATGTTTTCCATTTCCCTGACCACCGATCGAAAATACAGGGTGGTATTATCTTGTAAATACCCAAATTTAAGACTCACCTTGCTCAAGCGATGTACAATCCTCTCCTTACAGGGCCACTCATTAGGCTCATGGGATTGTAGAACCCATTACCCATACTAATACCTTTCACACAATAAACACAAACTTCTAATGGCAAAGCTGGCCGTGAGGCGTTTATTTAGAGTTACCAATAATTTAAACCAATAGATAAATAAATAATGAATAATCAATATGTAGTTAGCCGGAGACTTGGCTAAACTACCACTAACCAACCGGCTCTGAGTAACTTTACCCTCAAATAAACACCAAATGACTTGATCCATCTAACCCCGGGCCGGGCGGGTGGGTGCTTCTCCTCTGGCAGCTGACCAGCTGAATGCTGCCCAGAGACTCTGTGAGGTGATATAAATTTTCAGGCTTCCCGCTTTAACTACGGCCAATCACGTCGCAGTTACCTCAGACGGCTTAGCCAATCAGCAGCCACAGCCTCTGTTACCATAACAATATGCAAATCCTCAAGGCACACTGTATGTTTGACCTTAGGATAACTAAAACACCTTTAACTATACCAAAAACGTTCCTATATTTAAAACTGAGGGGTCCCCAATCCCATGACGCCCCTGCTCTAATTGCTTCGTGGCTCCCATGGGATTGTAGAACCCATTACCCATACTAATACCTTTCACACAATAAACACAAACTTCTAATGGCAAAGCTGGCCGTGAGGCGTTTATTTAGAGTTACCAATAATTTAAACCAATAGATAAATAAATAAATAATGAATAATCAATATGTAGTTAGCCGGAGACTTGGCTAAACTACCACTAACCAACCGGCTCTGAGTAACTTTACCCAAACGGCCGATCAAAGAGAGGCCCCCCCAATAACGCCTCGCAGCCAACTCTCCACTGCATTGGCCAAACCCACATTGAAGATATCCACGCCTATCGGTGACAAATGGACACCATCCCGTCTATACAACCCATGAACGAAGCCTTCCAGCTCCCAGTGCCGTATCGAAAAACCTCCCACCGCTGGCAAAAATCGCTCTAAAGTCCTATTAACTCGCTTCCTAATAGCCTCAAAGAACTTCAAATTCGGACAATCCCATATCAGACGAGGAACAATCTCAGAAAATACTATCTGACTTGAAGGAAACATAAAATGAATCACTTTCAAATCGTGTTTCATTTGCCATAAAAGGTCCAGGGTCCGAACCTTGCCGATATCATTTCCCGCCAGATGGATAATTATCATATCAGGAGGGGGAAAACTAGTAGATAGCTGAACTAATGAACCACATAACGAGTCCCATTGCATACCCCTTACACCATACCACCATAATCAGACATTCTCCATAACGATCGGACAGCTCGAAAATCCACTTCGCTCATCCGTCCTCTTCTGAGCCCAAAACACGAACGAATGTCCGATAATCCAAACGTTAAACATACCTAAAAAAGAAAGACAAATCAAATACACAAAGACGGGCAAATATACAATTTCACCCTATCTGAACGCCACCTCCCGATCTGTCTAATTCTCTCATCCGATAGCCCCAGACGGGCGGCCTCAGTGGCCGCACCTATTTGAAAAGAATGTGACGAGAAACGGTACCTTGCTAAACCCAGTCTCTGTAAGCAAGCCCGAAATACTGAAGAAAACTGATAAACGGTCAAAACTGAACCATCTTCATGCTCTAAAAGGGAGCCTTGCCAACCGGACCTTACTGTCAAAAATGCTGATAAATGATGCAGGGGGCATAACTCCGACCCTGGAAACGAATGCAACTTAATTGAATTCCCTTTACCATTTTGGTCAGTCTTTGATCTCCTCAGTGATAGGGTTATACAATCGCCCGACAATGTAATGTCGCGCAACTGCAGACCCCCTTCACTCTTTTTACTCCTAGCCACCAACTCCGAAATTCGAAAGGCTCCAAAAAATGCCAACACAAAACTGGCTCGAAATAATAAAGTTTCATAATTACTATAGCAAGCCCATTGCACCACATCCAACAGTCGTGCTAAGAGGCCTGGTGTAACCGGCCTTCTAGTATCTGGTTGCACATGTTGTCTTTTAAAACCTTTCAAGAACTGAGCTACCGGAAATAAACCCAATAATGAACATTTCCCTCTTAACTTGAGAAAAAAAGAAATACCGGCCAAGGCCTTATGAATTTTAGAATAACTACAATTCTTGCAACGTGATGCTGGCGTCCACCGACTCCACATCCACTCCTATTGACGCACAAAATGTGCACCAATCCCACCAAGCAGCCGAATAAGCGGCCCATGTTCCAGGAGCAACCGATGCCCGGATGTAATCCGACATTACTCTGGAATCAACGTCCATACTTCCCGCGGGCAAGGTATCCCTTCCCGATCGATGTAAGGGAATTCGGAATGAAGCGCCGTCCAATCCTGATGAAAAAGAAGATCATCTAAACGATTGTAATCCACCTCCACCAGCTCCGCTTTCAGCCATATATTACTCTGTAAGCACAGTAACACCAAAGATCTCAAAAGCTTACTAACTTTCGGTGACTTGGAGAATAACAAATTCAAAGCCATAACAACTCCTTTGTCGCTAGATTGGATCAATACCCGTTTATCCTGCCAAACGGAACCCCACAAATGTACGGACAACAGAACAGTAAAGATTTTACCAAAAATCCTATCCACCTGGAGTATAAAACGGCTCGGCCAAGTACCCCATGCCCATTGCTCACCGCAAGAAACCACAAATCCATCTTTCCAAATTGATAACACTGTCAGCTGCAAAGACGAAATTCTCACAAATGGAGCTTGTATACAACAACACCCATTGAAGGATTCCAAAAACTGCAACCATATTGACAAATCGTCCTTCATCACTTTAGTTACCCTAACATGCATATGAGGCGAAGAAAATCCAGCTACCGACTCATATAAACGCCTAGAGAAAACCCTGGCCATTGGCATGATCTTTAAAGAAAAATTAAGCCTGCCCAACAGCGACTGTAAAACCTTTACAGTCACTTTGTCCGCCTGCACAACCCCATAAATCTCAGATTTCAACTTATATACTTTATCATCTGATAAACGTAACTCCATCCTTGACGAATCCAAAGTAATCCCTAGAACTTCTAAAACCGTACATGGAAAAACCGTCTTATCCAAAGCTAGTGGCACCCCAAACTCATACATTATCCTGCAAAACGTGTCCATCAAAAGATCACAATCCAGATTTCCAGGAGGGCCCACAAACAGATAGTCATCAAAGTAATGGATCATGCCTCCCACCGGGCACTGCTGTACTGTCACCCATTGCAAAAAAGTAGCAAAAGACTCAAAATAAAAGCAGCATAATGAGAAGCCCATTGGCAAACATTTATCAAAATAAAAATTACCACTGAAGTGGAAACCCAATGAACAAAAACCTTTAGGGTCCACAGGAAGCAAACGAAAAGCAGATTTCACATCTGCTTTGGCCATCAAACAACCATGGCCAAAATGAAGTAATAAAGATACCGCTGCATCGAAAGAAGTATAAGCAACATCAGCCTGAACACCCGCTACCGAATCATTCTACGATGACCCTTTTGGGTACGACAGGTGATGAATCACCCTAAAGGAGTTAAATTCCTTCTTAGGCACCACGCCCAGCGGTGATACCCGAAAATCCTGAAATGGGGGGCGAGCAAATGGGCCCGCTAAACGTCCCAAAGACAATTCCTTCGATATATAATCCTCCACTGCATCTTCATGCAAACTAACCGAACGCAAATTATCATAAACAGAACAACCTTTGCCATCAAACTCCGGCACAAAAAACCATTGGCAAAGCCACTAGTGATTAGCGCCGCCTTCTCCCGATCGGGGTACTTGTCTAACCACGGCTGCATTGCGGGTAGACTCACCGGGGTCCGCCCCTTTCCTAGCAACTTCCCTAGGCGCACTCCCCGGCACAATCCCCAACTTCTTAAAGCACTTGGTCGCTGAGTGTGCTCTTCCGCAAAAAAAGCACTCGTGCCGAAAACGGCACGAGTTGGGCCACTTACACCCCGCATCATTAAACGGGAAGCACACCCCACGCTTATTGGAAGAAGCAGTGGTCGGCTTAACTGAAGCCTGTCTCTGTGGGATCATCAAATTGATCCAGAGACCAACATCCTTCACGCCCCAAATAACATTAGCGTGAACCACCATCTTCTGACGGAAGCATTCATCGTAGATCAACCAAGCGGATCCACCAAAGTGCCTATAAGCCTCCAATATAATATCCATATGTTGGAATAAGCCAGTACACAGCTGCGGCTTCCTCTCTCCCATCACTGCTGCAAAAATGGCAAACGCCTGCAGCCAGTTATAAAAAGATTTAAAGGACTTCTTTTTGTCATCCGCATTATCAGGTTTCTCTATAGACACAGCGGTAGGCATTTTAAAGGATGGCAAGAGAGAAAAAATCTCTACATACTCCTGTTGCCAAATTTTTTCTTTCACTCCCTGAGCCAAATGAAACCCCAATGGGAAACCTGGCACGTCATAGCTTCTTTAAATAAAGCAGCAGACACAGGCAGTTGTCCACCCCCTATACTTTCTAGGGAAGTAACCAAAGCAGACTGTTGAGCCAATGCCTGCCGAACCTCTCTCTGAACCATAGCTTGAAATACATTAGGAACTGTAACCCCTCCCTCCCCAGTCCCGAATCCAATCTCACCCTGTCCAGGCAGATGACCAAGGCTCTGGCTGCGTCCCATCTGCTGCTCCAATGCCTCCCCCAGCTCGACTAGCTGTGGAGCTGCGAGGTCCTCCTCTTCACTAGAAGCTCTCACCGACTCCCAGGCTTGCTGCAGCTCTGCGCCAGGTCGTGCTGTATCCTGTCTGCATTGATTATGCATGCCGGAGGCCAGCCCCCATTCACCTGCGCTCGGACTCGGTTCACACTCACTCCTCCTCACCGACCCGGGGCTGCCCCGTCTATGACCGCCATCCTCCTTCCTGCCCGAGATCTTCTGCTTCTTCTGGCTCGTAGCCTTGCGCCCGCTAGTGGTCGCTGCAACATCCTCGACCTCCTCGTAATACCGGGCACGCGCTCTAACATCCCGCAGTGCCTCAGCTTGTCTTCGTGGACTCACCGGCTGTCCTTGGCTCCTAAGCGCCGATGTCTTCAGTGTGCCGCTCCTCCATGCATTGGGCCTTGGCGGTGAATATACCTCCCGGGTTTTCCTCTTCCTAGGAGCTCTTGCTGTTTCCCCGTCACCAGCAGCTCTATCGGCAGACACCGCTACCACGTTCTCACCAGCCACCGGTAAATCGCCGCCCGCTGTTACTCTCACCGGCTCTGTGGCTAAACACTCCCTCAGCCAGTCCAAACCGCCTTCTCCAGCCACTTTCTCCCGAAACTGCTGCAAGAGCTGCTCCATAGCTGCTTCTCCTCTGGCAGCTGACCAGCTGAACGCTGCCCAGAGACTCTGTGAGGTGATATACATTTTCAGGCTTTCCGCTTTAACTACGGCCAATCACGTCGCAGTTACCTCAGACGGCTTAGCCAATCAGCAGCCACAGCCTCTGTTACCATAACAATATGCAAATCCTCAAGGCAGACTGTGTTTGACCTTAGGATAACTAAAACACCTTTAACTATACCAAAAATGTTCCTATATTTAAAACTGAGGGGTCCCCAATCCCATGACGCCCCTGCTCTAATTGCTTCGTGGCTCCCATGAATATCGAATTCACAGAGAAAAAGAGTGGACCGTAAGTGAGAGTATCAGCGTCGCTGAAGCAAGGTGACTATGAAAAAACAAGATGTCTGTGTGCTATCCGTGGAGACACGTATAGCACACGGACAGCAACCATCGTCTGACAGGTCTGTTACCTGGATTCACGCATGTACTAACCATACACATTTAGAACCTGTAATAACATTAAAATAATTATAACAACAAAATGAAAATAAGAAAATTAAAAATATATACTTACTCTCTAGCAATCATGCAGGGTCGCAGGAAATCTAACGCACGGGAGTAGCGGTACCGGGATTTCTTCGAAGCTCCGGACCCACTGCGAACCCGCATGTCCTCATTAAACTGCCTCCTATAGGTGTCCCGTAAATTATTCCATCTGCTTTTCACAATGTCACCTGCAAAAGACGAAAAATATGTAGACAAAAATGTAATAAACGTAAAAATAAATTATGTTTCAAAACATAAAAGTGTCCTAATATACTCCCTTTATCTTTTCCATTTTTTTTTTTTTTTTTAGGACCAAAAATTACAGTTACACATCCATCGACTATATAACATTTTGGGGTGTTTGCTTCAGTAATATTACTGAAAAAAAGTACATTTTAAAATTAATGACGATACATAGTCCTAAATCATAGTACACCTACGTCAAGCCTATCGCCGCATTTTTTATATACGTTGTACTTGTGGAACAGCATATCAGTCACATAACCACATGTGAGTGATCGTACAAAAAAGTGGCCAGTGCACAACACATACCACAGTAATGTACATGCTATCGGTGGTGTAGCGAGCTTGACTACTGCATATCGTGAGGTTTTCTTGGTGGAAGTGTGTGGCCACAGGATGACACGTTATGAACATGACAAGAAGTTATAAGTGGGCAATGGAATAAAACGATGTTTGGGTGAGCGCTGGGATATGAAGACAGCTACACTTCAACAAGTATTTTACCTGTAAGTTTATTGTTCAAATCACACTAGGTCCTCTCCCAGTGGAGAGGTCCTCTCCCACTCCGAAACAAGGAAATTACCCATGTCGAGGTTGTTTACAATGCTCACACATGACTAAGGGGAATACTTTTTCACATCCTCGGTCTGGAAGGATTTATTACATTAAGGATTTCTTTACGTGTGAGGTGTCATTTGTGGTGTACCTTATTAAGTGTCCGTGCGGTCTCGGATATGTTGGGGAGACCACCCAGCATATCCGAGACCGCATAAGTAAACACAAGTCCACTATAAGGTGTAAAAATATGTTGTTGCCAATCCCACATCATTTTATCACTATGGGTCATACAATAGCGCAACTTCGGTTTCAAGTAATTGAACACGTTCCCGTAGCCCGACGAGGGGAGATAGAATACGCCACCTGAAGGAGAGAGAATCGTATTGGATCTTTCAATTACAGACATTAGAGCCATTAGGTCTAAATAGGGAGTATGAGGTGTTATTCTAAATACATACTGATGTTATAGTGTTTATATATTGATTACCAACTTATTTCTATACTCAGCTCTATACTCATTACAATTTTGGAATTAATAATTGGTTTAGGTTGTCTTTATTTTGGATAGTGCAGTGGTTCTGCAATGTATAGTAATTGAATCATTAATGCTTGTTACCTTGACTAAGTATAATTCTTATATTTTTTCCTTTTTTCAGATTGATTGTCATATATACACTCCAATTGCAGGCTCCAGCTTCCCCAGATCGCTTTCGCTACATATTGATTAGTTTCTTAATTGTTTCCGTTGAAAATCATTGTATTATCCCGTTGTGACACTCAGGTTTGATATTGAAAGCGCACGCATGCGCATTGGAGACCGGCGGTGGTTCTTCCGCGTTCCAAAGGCCGGAAGCGGGAGGTTCCACACTCCGGTCACGTGATTTATCACATGACAGATTGATTTCCGGGTGCCGGCGATAAAACGCGGGTCTGGCGGCGTCTGTCCTTCACACACTCCTGAGAGGGGACGGCCGTGCGAGCGATTCCTGTGTAATCTTGTAGTAAGTAGGCGATTCTGTGGGTAGCTTGGTCATACATTGAGCAATTTTGCTTATGGTAAATAGTAATTTGTATTATAATCATGGATATGCATTGCAGATTGGGATGTTCCCTGTGCCTTCACTTTATAAGTATATGAGAAGCACATTTACCCGTCTAATCTGACTAAAGGTGGGTAGAAGTTGATATTTTTAATTTTGTAATTTTCAATTAGGCTGATAATGGAAATAGTGTATTATACAGAATGAGTAAAGATTACATTATTAATACCAGTAAGGTGGAGATCACTGGAGTGGGAATATTATCCCATTATTATATAAATTATCTAATACAGACATTTAAAGAGACAGTGTCACTGTTGGTACATTTCTTTTTCCCCTTTTGATACAGTTTCCGCATGATACGTGATATTCATTGCTATTAAGTGATTTTCTTGGGATTTAGGACTTCCCACTAAGTGATGAGAACTATAATCAGCTGATTATTGAGGTATTTGTGCTCAGTGGTCTTTTCATTGGTTAAATATAGATTTATTAGTTTATTACTATTCCTATGTAATGAATGTATGATATGGGTTCAAAATTATTACGTTCTTTATTAGCAATCTGGGTCCTACTCCCCATGATTGACACATTAGTGAGTTTCAATTGATGGGTTCGTATAACTTATGTGGTGGTTCAGCTATTACACTTATTGACCTGTTGGTATTCAGGTGAATGGTAGAATAATATGTTGATTAGATGGAACATGGATAAAATTTGTTCCTTGCATTTTGGTTTACTTATTTTTCTGTGGTTATTAACTGGGTTATTTTATACCTGACAGATCTCAACGATATTTATCGGTCTGTTGATTGGAGTATTGTACCATATTCGTATATGAATGAAATACGTATACAGGTACTGATTAATTTGAATATATGTATATTGTGACATTTATTGTAATGAGTTCTATTATTATTTTTTGTAGGTCTACAACACAATGATTCCCATGTTATGTATACTGGAATTATTTGATGCGATTTATACTACATGAGATGATTTGATGTTATTTAACCAAATGGACGTGATATTGGGATGTATTATTAACTACGAATTATTGTAGTATCATTGTATTTATATCTGTAATTCTGATTATTGTGTTATGTTATAATTTTACAGTGTTTATGAATAAGGCATGAATGAATGCCGAAACGTCAAGACTATATGATACAATCCCTTTTTTTACATGAGATCTCAATAAATGTCATTCGGAACGAAAACAGATTTCCTTTTTTCATAATTTCCGTAAATTTTCGTGTGCAAGGTTTTTTTACAATTTAGTGGCTATATTTTCCTTAGCACCGAAATAAAAACCGTTGAGCCAGTTGATATATATATATAA
The DNA here is from genome assembly GCA_033576535.1 of Allobates femoralis. Taxonomy (NCBI): domain Eukaryota; kingdom Metazoa; phylum Chordata; class Amphibia; order Anura; family Aromobatidae; genus Allobates; species Allobates femoralis. The sequence continues at coordinate 466,746,524 of JARQOC010000003.1, forward strand.
ATATCCATTTCAATAGTGGCCTGCTGGTCAGCACTTGCGTCTTGGCTATCTTGTGACTTTTTTTAAAGGTTATTAAAAAATAATCAGCAGATGAAAATTTTAATCTGTACAAAAAAAAAACCCACCTGATTACTATAAATTCAGTTATGACTGTGTTTGAAAAAATAAAAAAACAAAAATTTATAAAAAGGCAACTTTTTGAAACCGTCACACAGTTCAAATTTTGCACAACCAATTTCATACCGCATCTATTGTCATGCACGCCTGGAACCCACACACAAACCCTAAAGGCTCACATACAGACACACACACACACACATACAGACACACACACACACACATACATACAGACACACACACGCATACATACAGACACACACACACACACACATACATACAGACACACACACACACATACATACAGACACACACACACACACAGACATACAGACACACACCCATAAATACAGACACACACACACACAGATACAGACACACACATACATACAGACACACACACATACATACATACATACAGACACACACGCATACATATACATCCAGACACAGTGCAAGACAATTAGCTCTTTGCACCCTGTGAATCAACACACTTTTGGAGACACATACTGACCTCGCTAGATGATGATTTCAAAAGCAAACTTCTGTTTTGCAGGTGTAATCAGCAACAACACGTCGGGTGACAATCAGGAATCTGTGGAAACGCAAAAAGAGATATACATCATAATCAATAAAATCATAAATCCGACAAGAGAACACAATAAAGTGAATCTTTTTCACACTATTCAACTTTTGCACCACCTATTGTCATGCACGCCTGGGACCCACACACTAAGCCTAAAGGCACACATACAGACACACACACACACATACAGACACAAACACATACATACAGAGACACACACACACATAAACACACGCATACATACAGACACACACACACACACATACATACAGACACACACCCATAAATACAGACACACACACACACACACACATACAGACACACACACGCATACATACAGACACACACACACACATACAGACACACACACATACAAATACATTCAGACACAGTGCAAGACAATTGCATGTTTGCACCCTGTGAATCAACACACTTTTAGACACACTTACTGACCTCGCTAGATGATAACTTCAAACGCAAACTACAGTTTTGCAGGTGTAATCAGCAACAACACGTCGGGCGACAATCAGGAATCTGTGGAAATGCAAAAAGAGATATACATCATAATCAATAAAATCATAAATCCGACAAGAGAACACAATAAAGTGAATCTTTTTCACACTATTCAACTTTTGCACCACCTATTGTCATGCACGCCTGAAACCCACACACAAAGCCTAAAGGCACACATACAGACACACATACACACACACAGACACACACACACAGACACATACACACACACAGACACCCTGAGCGCACCCCTTAACCACGGCTGCACCCCTATCTCCTGTGTGCACCCCTGTCTCCTGGGTGCACCCCTGCCTCCTGGGTGCACCCCTGCCTCCTGGGTGCACCCCTGTCTCCTGTGTGCACCCCTATCTCCTGTGTGCACCCCTGTCTCCTGGGTGCACGCCTGTCTCCTGGGTGCACCTCTGGAGCCTGGGTGCACCCCTGCCTCCTGGGTGCACCCCTGCCTCCTGGGTGCACCCCTGGAGCCTGGGTGCACCCCTGCCTCCTGGGTGCACCCCTGCCTCCTGGGTGCACCCCTGTCTCCTGGGTGCACCCCTGTCTCCTGGGTGCACCCCTGTCCCCTGGGTGCACCCCTGCCTCCTGGGTGCACACCTGTCTCCTGGGTGCACCCCTGCACCCACTTTGAACAGTTTCTATATGTGCACTCACCTCACCACCACTGCTCCTACACACACCTATGTAAAGATGGCGCATGTACAGAGCTGGGGGAGGGCAGGGGGAGGGCTAGGGAGCGGTCTGTGAGGCATTGAGCATGCTCTGTTCAGAAAATCGGTTCTGAGATTGGAGCCGATTTTCTGTCCGAGCAGAGCCCCATTGGGAACCATTATAATAGATTCGGACTGATATCGGTCCGAATCTATCCGATTTCAGACTCGGAAGCTAAAATCGGAGCAAGCTCCGATTTTGGCAACAGAATAAAATCAGAGGTAATCGGATCGGACGCAATTCGGATGGCAATTAGTGCACATCCGAATCGGTCCGATCCCCATAGGAAGTCATTGTGCAAAAATCTGATCCGATGCTGTCCGATTTTTATCGGACAGCGTCGGATTTGCACAAATCGTAGTGTGAAACCAGCCTTAACTGGAGAAACTACCCAGAGAAGAAGAGAGAACAAGGAAGGACAGGATAGCTCACAGGCCCCTGAAACTCCAACCATATAGAGCACAGCAGGAAGACATGTTCTCCCACATGATGGAGTGGGGCTCCAGGTTCTTCCAGACTGACCAGACCCTGGGCCTGGTGAGCAGTACCCTTGGATTTAACTTGTTACCAGCTACAAGTAAATGGTAAACAACAAAAGACTGTCTCCATGTTTCCTTCTGCGGCACCTCTGTACTTCTCACTGCAACTCGTATTATCATCTATTACCTATTACACCATAGGTACCTGCTCTGGCTGAGGAGAGCATAACACCTAGCTGCTACAACACCTATTCACTGGGGGTATCTATATGCATTGCCAGTCATCTCTGGCTAGACACCACAGCTGGTGTCACAAACTTTACAAACTATTGTCCCCTGTAAATATTCCCCTTTACAAGTGTTCGCCAGGGCCATGATGCAGTGACATCATCCTGTCTGCCCTGCTGCCAAGTATCCTGGTCCTTAGTGCGATACAAGGGCTCCCTGCCTATTAGGCCTACACAAGTCACTGACCCTTCTGACTAATCAGTTGTAGTCTATGAAGTTTATACTTGTGCCACCCGAGTGAACCGGTGTCTTTGTTGTGTGTTTTGTGAATGCAGCAGGGCTCACTATGCCTACATATGTCACTGACCCACCTGAATACTTCTTCCAGTAGTAATCAGTGAGACTAATATTTGTGCCACCTGAGTGTAGCGGAGCATAGAATGTATTGGAGTTGTTGCATGAGGTGTGAGGGACTTGAGCCCAACAACCCAACACCTGTCACTCATCCCCCTGTTTCTGATCAATGATTAACCTTAAAATGATATGCCAGACCCTGTTTCAGACACTGTGTTATGTATGCAGACTGTACCATTATAAAATTTTTGTTTATTGTGAACAAAATCATTGGAACTCGGAAACAGATAAATGGCATAAGGTGCAATGAACTGATGAGTCAAAATTTTACATATTTGACTGTACTGGAAGTCAGATTGAAAAAAACCTGGAGAATGATTGAATTAAGGCTGGCTTCACAATTGCATTCCCCTCCGCAGCGTTTCGAGGAGGGGAACCGCCATGTGAGCGCAGCCACAGCAAGTCCCCATGTTTATAATGACTGCGCATGACCGTGCGCTCCCATACTTTTGAATGTGTGATTTGTATGCATGCGCATGCTTGAAGCATAGTGGAGGTTCCTTGCAACTTTGGGGCTGCATTTCAGCAAATGAAATGGGGAATTTACTCAAGAATAATGGTGCTCTCAATCCTGAAAAAAATAAACCGATAGATGTTTGGAAAAAAATCCCTACAGAGTTCTTACCAAACCTGTGTGCAAGTGTACCTGAAAGAATGAATGCTTTGATGCTATTTTGAAGCCAAGATGGTCACACCAAAACTATTTTAATTTAGATATCTCTTTTGTGCTTTCACTTTCCATTGTGTAAATTATCTACTATATAATCTCCTAATTGTGTCTGTCTGATGACGAAATCGCGCGCCAGCGAACATTGGCTGCGGCTAGGCAACCAATGAGCGCAGCGTATGCAAAAAGCCGCTCGCATTCAAAATTACAAGATTATACAGTAGCTGTAACCTGCCGACAGCGACACTTTGCATGGCCATGGCGACCCCCGGCACTGGTACCCGCTGCCTCCCTCCTCGCCTCCTTGCTTTCCTGCCTCCCTGCCTCACTCCTCGCCTCCTCGCCTTCCTACCTCCCTCCTCGCCTCCCTGCCTCCCTGCTCGCCTTGCAGCCTCCCTGCCTCCCCCCTCGCTGTCCTGCCTCCCTCCTCGCCTTCCTGCCTCCCTCCACGCCTCCCACTGTTCTCACCCGTCTTCTCTCTGTACAGCTGTCATGTGACAGGGTGGGCTGATGTGACATCTCACAGCCCGCCCTGTCACATGTCGCTGTACACAGTACGACACTGCGGGTGAGAACAGAGGGAGGCGAGGGGGATCCTGCCCCCCCGCAGCCATGCTGCCCAACCCCGCAGACATTCTACACCCCGGCACAATCCTGCCCCCCCTGCAGCCATCCTGACCCCCCTGCAGCCATCTTGCCCACCCCCACAGCCATCCTGCCTCCCCCAGTGCTATCCTGCCCCCCCGCCACCATCCTTCCCCCCCGCCGACATCCTGCCCCCCCTGCAGCCATCCTGCCCACCCCCGCAGCCATCCTGCCCCCCCGCATCCATCCTGCCCCACTGCATCCATCCTGCCCCCCGCATCCATCCTGCCACCACCGCATCCATCTTGCCCCCCCCGCATCCATCCTTCCCTGCCACATCCATCCTGCTCCCCCGGCTCCATCCTGCCCCGCTCACTCCATCCTGCCCCCCCACCACCATCTTGCCCCCCGCCACCATCTTGCCCCCCTCGCCACCATCCGGCCCCCTGGCTCCATCCTGCCCCCCCACCAACATCTTGCCCCCCCCCCGCCACCATCCGGCCCCCTGGCTCCATGCCATGCCGCCTCCATCCTGCCCCCCTGCCTCCATTCTGCCTCCCTGGCTCCATGCCCTGCCGGCTCCATCCTGCCTCCATCCTGTCTCCCCCCGCATCCATCCTGCCCCCCGCATCCATCCTGCCCCCCACATCATCCTGTCCCCCTTGCATCCATCCTGCCCCCCCGCATCCATCCTGCCCCCCGCATCCATCCTGCCCCCCCGCATCCATCCTGCCCCCCCCACTTCCATCCTGCCCCGCTCGCTCCATCCTGCCCCTCACCTCCATCCTGCCCCCCCTGACCATCCTTCTCCTCCGCCCCCATCCTGCCCCCCCACCTCCATTCAGCCCCCCGGGCTCCATCCTGCACCTTTGGCTCCATCTTGCCTCCCCACCACCATCCTGCCCCCCCACCATCCTACCCCCCATCACCATCCTGCCCCCCTGCTCCATCCTGCCCCCCGGCAGTTAGCAGTCATGTGACCGATCAGCTGATCGGTTTCCCAGGCAACGACAAGTCCTAAAGGCCTGTAGGAACTAGAAGACGGAGGTGGAGCGAGCCAGCGGACAGGTGAGTATCCTCACTGAGTATTTTTTTATTTTTACTTTTACTGTGGAGGAGCGGGGTACTGTCATATACTATAGTGCTGCTATACATGTACTGTAATGTACCGCCATATACCATAGCGCTGCTATACATGTGCTGTAATGTACCGCCATATACTATAGTGCTGCTATACATGTGCTGTAATGTACCGCCATATACCATAGCGCTGCTATACATGTACTATAATGTACCGCCATATACTATAGTGCTGCTATACATGTAATGTAATGTACCGCAATATACTATAGTGCTGCTATAAATGTACTGTAATGTACCATCATATACCATAGCGCTGCTATATATTTATATGCAGTTCACTCACGTTAACTGAACAAGTTCTGTCAGTCACAGTATGTCAACTGCATACATATTCTAGAATAAACAACAAAAACTTCAAAACCATATCATGCCATAGCAAATTAATCAATTTCATGGTTACAAAACGTCCACTGTGAGGGCACGTTTTATTGGACTATATAGGAAACACTCCATCAATCTACAAAAAAAGTGCAAGCACTAAGGAGTTGATGTTTCATAAAAGTTACTACTTTATTAAACATATAAAGTAACAGACAGTACACCGTTAAAAGATGAAGTATTTTTGTGGATGAATCCAGATATGAACCACATAGAGGTAATTGCACACTCAGGGTAACACAATATTGCACCTTATAATACCAAAGTGGTTAGTCTCATTCATTGTCATGGGAGAGATCAGTGGTAGAACACAATCGCTCAAACACTAACTTACTCACCCATAATGTTTGTGCTGTTCCCTGGTCCGGTCAGTGCCCTCAGCTGTGGCCCCCCCTACGACTGTTTCGCAAGGCTTTTTCAAGGGGTTTGTGATGTTACTGGCGACTTCTGCCGCCTTTTATTAGCTGCCGACCGCCGGATTACGATCGCCGCCATTCCCGTCGCGTCATATCCGCCGGTGACTAGGTGGAAAGGGGTTGTGCGCATGACGCTACGTGCATCATTGCGCGTGCGCACTGCAACCCGATTCCCCTCAGGTCACAAGGACCCGCACCGCTTTGTGATTTTTTGGTGACGGCGGCCATTTTGTTGGAGCACATTTACTTATTAGTTTAATGGGCAGACAGACTACTCTGGCAACCAAATTGAAGACAAACCGTGTGTATTTCCCCCTTGGGTGTCCTTTCATACATACATGGTATGTGTCCACTCGTTCAACATACAGGTGAAGTGATTAGCCATACATTATATATACATCTGATAGTCCCAGAACTTTGTTCTAGGAGTTATAAACATGATTGATTACAATATACTAAAGTGAATAAAGTGCATATAGTGCATAGTGAATATATCTTTACTATAAAGGTTTACACAGTAAACACCCCCTAACCCAGCATCAATCACGTCATAAAACAGCATGTCATTTCTACTTATTTACATGAGTGGGACACATATCATAATTACAAGCAAAAGTCACCACATGAAGAACAATCAGTTCATCTATTCATTGCCACAATGCCGTCCGGCCATTTGAACAAACGTTTTCTTATTATTTCTGTCTTCCAGCTTATATATTTTCCTTTGGTTCGACAGTTTCACATCAGCAGCTCATTAACTTCATTTTTGAATAAGTTCTCCTTTCGGATAACTACAATAATATGAATAGAGTTAAAATCACACAGACAAATGATGACAAGAGGAAAAAGCGTTCCAATATTCTTTTTTACTTTTTTAATCTTATTGTAACATGTGCTGTAATGTACCGCCATATACTATAGTGCTGCTATACATGTGCTGTAATGTACCACCATATACTATAGTGCTGCTATACATGTAATGTAATGTACCGCAATATACTATAGTGCTGCTATAAATGTACTGTAATGTACCATCATATACCATAGCGCTGCTATATATATATATATGTAGTTCACTCACGTTAACTGAACAAGTTCTGTCAGTCACAGTATGTCAACTACATACATATTCTAGAATACCAGATGCATTAGAATCGGGCCACCATCTAGTTAGATATAGTTTTAATACTTCAGTTGTTATAGCATTTTTACTTATTATCATTTTTCCACATCTGTCTAAAACTTTTACACAGTACTCTATATACAAAAACTCTATAAAACATTAAGAATGCAGGTTCAACTCTTCAGATCACCCCTTACAATTCTTTACCTTATCGTTGTACATATACTATAGATGTCGGTAAGGTAATTATATGTAGGGATGTGCGCGTACACTTGTAACTATTCGGCACTCACTGAATAGTACAGTATTTGGGCTATTCGCTACTCCACGAGTTTCCTTGCGATTACTTGTTAGGAGTAATGAGTAGTACATTCACTTTCGCAGTGTATATATATATATACACTGCAAAAGTGAAATAAAAGTTAATAAAAGGTGTTAAAAATAAAAAAAAATAACATACTCAGCTATCTGACAGCTGTCCCGGGACCCGAAAAGAACATATCTAATGGCCAATCAGATGGCAAGTAACGATCAGGTGTTGTGAGACGTCACACACCACTTGATCACTTCCGGCCATCTGATTTTGCCATCAGACTTAAGGTCCTGGCAGGCCATTGATGTGTTAGAACATCGATGGCCTGCCAGGACCTTAAGTCTGGTGGTCAATCAGATGTCCGGTAGCAATCAGTTGGTGCGTGATGTCACACACCACCTGATTGCTACCGGCGATCTGATCGGCCATCAGACTTAAGATCCTGGCAGCCCATCAAATGTGTTCTTTTCTGGTCCTGGGACAGCCGTCAGATAGGTGAGTATGTTATTTTTAATTTTTAACACCTTTTATTAACTTTTATTTCTCTTTCGCGGTGTATATAGATGCACAGCGAAAGTACTCACATTTCCCATTGACTTACATTGGACTCGCTACTCGTGATGAGTACCCGAGTATTACGACCTACTCGTTACGAGTATAGCGAGTCCGAGTATTTCACTACTCGCTCATACCTAATTATAAGGTAACTAGCTGTGAGCCCGATGCAAATGCATCGGGTGTCTAGAATACTATACTTTGTATGAGGATTACTGCAAGCGCGCCGCAAGTGTAACGACTCGCTGGCGCCGACCAATTAGAAGCGCGGCTCAGGCAGCGACTCGCAATGGCCTCGCGGCCATTGCTCGCGCTACCTGACCGGTAAATCGTTAACTTTGAGGCCGAGCCTCTGGTTCGAGTTTCGGCCAGCGACTCGCAATGGCCGCTTCTCGGCCATTGCTCGTACTCAGCCTGCGCGAGCAATGGCCTTGCGGCCATTGCTCGCGCAGGCCAGCGACTCGCATTGCTCGTACTCAGCCTGCGCGAGCAATGGCCTCGCGGCCATTGCTCGCGCAGGCCAGCGACTCGCATTGGCCGCTACGCGGCCAATGCTTCGCCGTGCTGACGTCACAGAGTGACATAGCCACGGTCTTTTCGGGGACCGACACGGAAGTGCCTACGGCAATTATATAGTAGATACTGTACATTGCATATGGAGGGGTGAGGAGAGCGGAGGCTGGAGGGGAGAGCGGAGGCTGGAGGGGAGGGCAGAGGCTAGAGGGCAGAGCAGAGGCTGGAGGGCAGAGGCTGGAGGGGAGGGCAGAGGCTGGAGGGGAGAGCGGAGGCTGGAAGGGAGAGCAGAGGCTGGAGGGGAGAACGGAGGCTGGAGAGCAGAGGCTGGAAGGAGAGCGGAGGCTGGAGGGGAGAGCGGAGGCTGGAGGGGAGAGGCTGGAGGGGAGAGCGGAGGCTGGAGGGCAGAGGCTGGAGGGCAGAGGCTGGAGGGCAGAGGCTGGAGGGCAGAGGCTGGAGGGGAGAGCGGAGGCTGGAGGGGAGAGGCTAAAGGGGAGAGCGGAGGTTGGAGGGCAGAGGCTGGAGGGCAGAGGCTGGAGGGGAGAGGCTGGAGGGCAGAGGCTGGAGGGGAGGCTGGAGGGGAAAGGCTGGAGGGGAGAGCGGATGCTGGAGGGCAGAGGCTGGAGGCTGGAGGGCAGAGGCTGGAGGGGAGAGCGGAGGCTGGAGGGGAGAGCGGAGGCTGGAGGGGAAAGCGGAGGCTGGAGGGCAGAGCGGAGGCTGGAAAGGAGAGCGGAGGCTGGAAAGGAGAGCAGAGGCTGGAGGGGAGAGCGGAGGCTGGAGGGCAGAGCGGAGGCTGGAGGGCAGAGCGGAGGCTGGAGGGGATAGGCTGGAGGGGATAGGCTGGAGGGGAGAGGCTGGAGGGGAGAGGCTGGAGGGGAGAGCGGAGGCTGGATGGCAGAGGCTGGAGGGCATAAGGAGGCTGGAGAGGAGAACGGAGGCTGGAGGGGAGAGCGGAGGCTGGAGGGGAGAGCAGAGGCTGGAGGGCAGAGCGAAGGCTGGAGGGGAGAGCGGAGGCTGGAGGGCAGAGGCTGGAGGGGAGAGTGGAGGCTGGAGGGAAGAGGGGAGGCTGGAGGGGAGAGCGGAGGCTGGAGGGAAGAGGGGAGGCTGGAGGGGAGAGTGGAGGCTGGAGGGGAGAGCAGAGGCTGGAGGGGAGAGGCTGGAGGGGAGAGCGGAGGCTGGAGGGCAGAGGCTGGAAGGCAGAGGGGAGAGCGGAGGCTGGAGGGGAGAGCAGAGGCTGGAGGGGAGGCTGGAGGGGAGGCTGGAGGGGAGAGCAGAGGCTGGAGGGCAGAGGCTGGAGGGGAGAGCAGAGGCTGGAGGGGAGAGGCTGGAGGGGAGAGCGGAGGCTGGAGGGGAGAGGCTGGAGGGGAGAGCGGAGGCTGGAGGGCAGAGGCTGGAGGGCAGAGGCTGGAGGGGAGAGCACAGGCTGGAGGGGAGAGCGGAGGCTGGAGGGGAGAGCAGAGGCTGGAAAGGAGAGCGGAGGCTGGAGCTCAGAGGCTTTAGGGCAGAGGCTGGAGGGGAGAACAGAGGCTGAAGGGCAGAGCGGAGGCTGGAGAGGAGAGCGGAGGCTGGAGGGGAGAGCGGAGGCTGGAGGGGAGAGCGGAGGCTGGAGGGGAGAGGCTGGAGGGGAGAGCAGAGGCTGGAGGGCAGAGCAGAGGCTGGAGGGCAGAGCGGAGGCTGGAGGGCAGAGCGGAGGCTGGAGGGCAGAGCGGAGGCTGGAGGGAGAGCGGAGGCTGGAGGGGAGAGCAGAGGCTGGAGGGGAGAGCAGAGGCTGGAGGGGAGAGCGGAGGCTGGAGGGGAGAGCGGAGGCTGGAGGGGAGAGCGGAGGCTGGAGGGCAGAGCGGAGGCTGGAGGGCAGAGCGGAGGCTGGAGGGCAGAGGCTGGAGGGCAGAGCGTAGGCTGGAGGGCAGAGGCTGGAGGGCAGAGCGGAGGCTGGAGGGCAGAGGCTGGAAGGAGAGCGGAGGCTGGAGGGAAGAGGGGAGGCTGGAGGGCAGAGCGGAGGCTGGAGGGGAGAGCGGAGGCTGGAGGGCAGAGCGGAGGCTGGAGGGCAGAGCGGAGGCTGGAGGGCAGAGGCTGGAGGGCAGAGCGGAGGCTGGAGGGCAGAGTGGAGGCTGGAGGGGAGAGCGGAGGCTGGAGGGGAGAGCGGAGGCTGGAGGGGAGAGCGGAGGCTGGAGGGGAGAGCGGAGGCTGGAAAGGAGAGCGGAGGCTGGAAAGGAGAGCAGAGGCTGGAGGGGAGAGCGAGGCTGGAGGGCAGAGCGGAGGCTGGAGGGCAGAGCGGAGGCTGGAGGGATAGGCTGGAGGGGATAGGCTGGAGGGGAGAGGCTGGAGGGGAGAGGCTGGAGGGGAGAGCGGAGGCTGGATGGCAGAGGCTGGAGGGCATAAGGGAGGCTGGAGAGGAGAACGGAGGCTGGAGGGGAGAGCGGAGGCTGGAGGGGAGAGCAGAGGCTGGAGGGCAGAGCGGAGGCTGGAGGGGAGAGCGGAGGCTGGAGGGCAGAGGCTGGAGGGGAGAGTGGAGGCTGGAGGGAAAAGGGGAGGCTGGAGGGGAGAGCGGAGGCTGGAGGGAAGAGGGGAGGCTGGAGGGGAGAGTGGAGGCTGGAGGGGAGAGCAGAGGCTGGAGGGGAGAGGCTGGGGGGGAGAGCGGAGGCTGGAGGGCAGAGGGGAGAGCGGAGGCTGGAGGGGAGAGCAGAGGCTGGAGGGGAGGCTGGAGGGGAGGCTGGAGGGGAGAGCAGAGGCTGGAGGGCAGAGGCTGGAGGGGAGAGCAGAGGCTGGAGGGGAGAGGCTGGAGGGGAGAGCGGAGGCTGGAGGGGAGAGGCTGGAGGGGAGAGCGGAGGCTGGAGGGCAGAGGCTGGAGGGCAGAGGCTGGAGGGGAGAGCACAGGCTGGAGGGGAGAGCGGAGGCTGGAGGGGAGAGCGGAGGCTGGAAAGGAGAGCGGAGGCTGGAGCGCAGAGGCGTAGCTGGCATGCTCCGGGCCCTGGGGCAAGATCAGCACCCAGGACCCCCATGTGAGGACCGGGGGGGGGTGCTGTCAGACAGATGTGAGGGCCGGGGGGAGTGCAGACTCACCGCGGCCGGCGTGCGTGTGCTGTAGGAGGAGAGGAGGGGCGGGCAGAGCTGCCGGACAGGAAGTTCCGTCCTCCCTCCTCTCCGGGCGCACGGCGGGCGGCTGGTGTCAGCACGGGGCCCCCCAGGGGGTGGAGGCAATGGGCCCCTCATGCCGAGTGGCACGGTGCGCTAGGCCCCCCTGCCCACCCGCTAGCTACGGTACTGGCGGGCATGACACGGGCACAGGGGCACAGGCTCCGGAGCACTGTGTCAGCATGTGCTGACAGCAGCTGCTCCAGAGCGGGGGCACAGGGGCACAGGCTCCGGAGCACTGTGTCAGCATGTGCTGACAACAGCTGCTCCGGAGCGGGATGACAGCGGCGAAGGGTCGAAATGCCCGCTACGCGGGCAATGCCTCGCACGACGTGGTGACGTCACAGTGTGACATAGCCACGGCGTGCCGGGGGCCGACACAAACGTGCCTACGGCAATTATATAGTAGATAAACAATTAGAACTTATTTTTGAAACAGCTTTTAAAACTAGAAATTTAGAATTTAGGGTTGGATTGAAATAAGATGTACTAATGAGTATAAAATTTATATATGCCTTGTGCCCATAGAAATGTGTTTACTTTAAAAGTCACAGAACATTTTAATGTAGGTTAAGTGTTTCCCAAAGGTTAGATGTGACAAATGATATTTATCACTTATCACTATCACTCAAGTGACAGACAGGTGACAAGATAAAATTGTACAATTTTTGTAACCTTTTATTTCAAAAAGAAAAATCATGATCCAGAAAAAATGATAGCCTAAGAGATAAAAATCATCTTGTAATGAACAAATTGAAAATGTCATGTAAGCCAAATTATTAGAGCCTCTTATTCCAGTATCTGATGACCTTTGCACATGTTATTTCTGGACTAGTTCTTCCACTTGAGGTGTAAAACCAGTTACATATCTCATCATTCGATAGGCTGTGGTGCTAGGGCTATAGAAAACACAACACAGCAAAGCAGAGATGACATTTCCTAAAGAAAGTGATGGGGCCAGCTAAATGAACCCCTTAATTATATGGCCTAATTTGACCTTAATGTTCACAAATTTCTTTGATTGTTTTTTTTTTTGTCCCATTCCAGCCATAACTTTATTATTATTATTATTATTATTATTATTATTTTGACACAGAGATGTACGAGGGCTTGTTTTTTTAAGGATGAATCATATTAATCTGTAGGATCTAACACCATATACCTAAATTAATAACTCTTTATGTGGAGAACAAGAAAATAAACAGAAGTTTCAATGTAGTTTTACATTATTTTATGGTCTTGGTTCCACTTGCGTTCGTTTACAACGGATGAGTGCAATCCGATAAAACATCAGATTGCAGTCACACCATCATTAAACAATGCGGCAGTGTCTATCGAGTTTTTTTTTATATCAAAACAGCATGAGAGAAAAATCACATCATGCTGCGTTTGGCAGCAAGCCTCGGATCACACGCACCCATACAAGTCTAGGAGTACATGTAAAACATCACACTGCATTCGGGTGTCCCCCGAGTGCAGCGCAATATACGCCGAGGCAGACAACGGAGGAGATGAGGAGATTAATCTCTCCTTCTCCTCTGCAGCTGTGACCTGATCGCAGGATCAGAGTAATGAATGACACTCGGGTCATGCTCACGGCAGAGTCTGAGCTGAGTGTATATAGTATATCACATCCTATACTCTTGCATCAGATGCCTTATGCTGATGGAACCCTGGTCTAAGTTGTATGCTTTCGTCAACTACACAAATAAAATGTTAACCTAAGGGGAACCTGCCAAGTAGTTTAGACTGCCTAACCTATCGCTACCTGTCCCTGCAGCTTCCTACTGCATCTCTAATCATCCCTGTCTGCAGGGGCTGACTGGCGACGCAAACCCTGGGTGGCAAAATTTTTCCGGCAGCCCTCGGGCGAGGACCGGGGGGGGAGGGTGCTGTCAGAAATTCTCGGCGGCCGATCGGAGTCCCTCCAGCCAGGCCCATATTTGGAGCTCCTGCCGCCCTAGGCACTGTCAGCGGTGCGCCCCCCCATCGCACCATGCCCCCTTCAGACAGAGGAGTAGCTAAAAGGAGCCTAGAGGTTCCCAATATGGTTGGAGTAGTGGATGGTTGCTGCGACAGTCTGCGATTCATGAGCGAGACTCTCCAATGCAAGTCTATGAGTCCGGCAAAATCATGGACCACACACTGACAGCACACGGACCATCCGAGAGGCATCAGTTTTTTTCACTGATACTTTATCATTCTTCAGCTGAGAACACTGTAAAATGTTCCTGTAAATGATTCTACAGTAATAGCTGCTGAGAAACAAAACAGATTGCACATGGATGTGATCTAAGAAAACTGTCGGACACTCGCACAGCATTTGGATGTCCCAGTGGCCAGCCACACAGACAGCCCGCCACAGCCTCACACAGAGCCACAACCACACAAAAACAGTCAGCCACATAGACAGCTGCACAGACGCAAAGAGACACACAGCCACATAGACAGCCACACACATAGCCACAGCCAGCCACACACAAAGCCACAGTCAGCAACATAGACAGCCATAGCCAGCCACACACAGGCACACACAGACACAGCCAGCCAAACACAGACACAGCCAGCTACACACACAATATCAGCCACACACACAATCAGCCACACACATAGCTAGCCACACAAACACAGCCAGCCACACACAGCCAAAGCCAGCCAGCCACATAGACAGCCACACACACAGCCAAAGCGAGCCACACACAGGTGCAGCTACCCACACACACAGACACAGCCAGCCACACACACAGCGAGCAATATAGACAGCCATAACCAGCCACATACAGACATACAGCCAACCACACAGCCAGCCACACACACACAGTCAGCCACACACAGCCAAACAGCCCCAGCCACCCACACACACAGTCAGCCACACACAGCCAAACAGCCCCAGCCACACACAGCCAGCCACGCAGCCTCAGCCACAGCCATGCAGCCACAGCCAACCCCAGCCATCCACAACCACGCAGCCCCAGCCACACACAGACATAGTTAGGCACACACAGCCAGCCACAGCCACATAGCCCCAGCCACATAAAGACACAGTCAGACACACAGACAGCCACATGCAGCCACGCAGCCCTAGCCACACATAGACACAGTCAGCCACACAGACACATTTTGCCACACACAGCCAGCCACACAGCCTCAGCCACACAGACACAGTCAGCCACAGACAGTCCTAGCAACATAGACACATAGTCAGCCACAGCCCCGCAGCCCCAGCCACACACAGCCAGCCACAAAGCCCCAGCCACACACAACCAGCCACAAAGCCCCAGTCACACACAATCAGCCACAAAGCCCCAGCCACACAAAGCCCCAGCCACACAAAGCCCCAGCCACACAAATCCCCAGCCACAAACAGACACATAGACAGAAAGACACACACACAGATGCAGCCAGGCATGTATAAACACACACACACACAAACACACACACACACAGATGCAGCCAGGCATGTACACATGTACAGATGCAGCCAGGCATGTACACACACACACACACAGATGCAGCCAGACATGTACACACACACACACACACACACACAGATGCAGCCAGGCATGTACACACACAGATGTAGCCAGGTATGTATACACACACAGATGCAGCCAGACATGTACACACACACACACACAGATGCAGCCAGGCATGTACACAAACACAGATGCAGCCAGGCATGTACACACACACACACACACACAGATGCAGCCAGGCATGTACACACACACAGATGTAGCCAGGTATGTATACACACACAGATGCAGCCAGGCATGTACACACACACACAGATGCTGCAGCCAGGCATGTACACAAACACAGATGCAGCCAGGCATGTACACACACACACAGATGCAGCCAGACATGTTCACACACACACAGATGCAGCCAGTCATGTATACACACACACACACACACACACAGATGCAGCCAGGCATGTATACACACACAGATGCAGCCAGGCATGTACACACACACAGATGCAGCCAGGCATGTACACACACACCCACACACACAGATGCAGCCAGGCATGTATACACACACACACACACACACACACACAGATGCAGCCAGGCATGTATACACACACAGATGCAGCCAGGCATGTACACACACACACACACAGATGCAGCCAGACATGTACACACACACAGATGCAGCCAGGCATTTACACACACACACACACACACACACACACAGATGCAGCCAGACATGTACACACACACAGATGCAGCCAGTCATGTATATATACACACACACTCACACACACAAATGCAGCCAGGCATGTACACACACACACATTAGTTTTAGAAGAATGAACACATCGGCGTTTGCTCACCTCCCTCTTGATGGTGTCCCATTCAGCTCCTCCATGGCGGGAATCTAATGGAGCAGGGCGCGCTGCATGATGTCACAGCTTGCAGACATGGCCACTGCTCAGCGCCCTGTCTGTCAGCAGTGACGCAGCCGGCCCTGCTCACAAACAGAAGGTGCCGGCCGTCCAAAGAACAAGCAGAGGGTCCTGCGGGCAGCCACGAAGAGCTGGGAGCCTCAGCCAACATTGGCAGAGACCAGCCCAGCCTGCTGCCCCAGAATGGCGCTTGTCAAGCGCTCCGGTCTTGAGGGTGAGTGCAATGTAAGCACTCCTCAGGACTTTGCTGCAGCCAGCCTGTGCCGGCCGCTGGGTGCATTAAGGCTATTGTTTGTATGATAAATCACCGGCCGCATCCCGCACTAAGAATAGCCACGGCCGCCAGTGATTTACTTTTGCATTGTTGTGATTTACTTTTGCATTGTTGTTGATCACGCACCCGGCGGCCCTGAACTTTTTACCGGCCCGGGGGGCAAATGCCTCCCTGCCACCTGGCCCAGCCCGCCCCTGCTTGTCTGAGCTAAATGGCTAGTGTAATGCTTTAATAAATGCTTTTATTAACCTACATATTCCCTGAAAGTTCTAGATATGTGGGTATTTCCTATTTGGCTCCATGCCGTTGTCCTTCCTTGGTAATCATGCCACGGAGGGCGTATTAACTTAGGCTCCAAGTGTGCTCCCAGCATCAGATAGCTGTGTGTTCATTCCAGAGATGATGCCGCCAGCGTCATTTCCAATCCTGCGCGTTGCGCTGTTATGTTGGATGTACCATATGAGGCTTCCTCATGTGCAGTGTTGTTAGCAGCGCGTTAATCAGCGTGATGTCCAAAGCGAGCGACAGAGAATGTTCATTTATTGAGAATTAACAACATCCAGCTTACAACATGAGAATAGGATCAATCTGGTTTCTGAAGAGGGAGGGAGAAATCTGCTGTGACCTTCAGCTTCAGTTTCACACTAGAATGTACATGCTGGGAGCTGGGGGAGGAACATCCTGTCTGTGAATGAGGACTTTTTTTTTTTTTAACTTTGTTGACATCTGAACAATGTGCATGCAGACATAAAATCACATCATATTAAACAAACAATAGTTGTTGCAATACATACAGATCAATATACATTAGGCCAACACCCCCATTCTACAACTACTTATTCTGTTAGTCCAATAGTGGTTCTCAATCCTTGGAACCTAGGTCGTGGCAAAGGCTTGGTCAAAATGTCAGCTACCATCTTATCAGTCTCACAATAAACAAACTGAATTATGCCACGATCTATCAAATCACGTAGATGATGATATCTGACGTCGATGTGCTTAGTTCTAGCACTGATCTTCTCACTGCATGCAAGTTTAATGCATCCTTGGTTGTCCTCATATATCACCGTTGGCTGAGTTAACGGTTTACCAAGATCATCCATCAGTTGTCTTAGCCAAATGATCTCCTGACTTGCATAGGCTGCGGACACATACTCAGCTTCTGTGGATGACAAAGCAACAGACACCTGTTTTCTACTAGACCAGGAGATTGAACTTTCTCCACATTTAAATATGTATCTGCTTGTGGATTTACGATCATGCAAATCACCAGCCCAATCTGCGTCAGCATAGCCGGTGAGTTTTAGATTTCCTGCTGCAGATAATTTTAAATTTACCCCTTGTGTCTCCTTTAAATATCGGAGAACTCTTTTAATGGCATTCCAGTCCATTTGGCGCGGTTTCTCCACATATCTGCACAATATTCCAACTGCTGTTGTAATATCTGGTCGAGTCATAGTCGACATGTATAGAAATGCCCCCACTGCCTGTTGATATTTCTCATTGTTAGGCAACAGGTCATCTTCTTCCAGTTTCAGGTATGACGATTCCATTGGCGTTGATACACCTTTGGCTTCTGTCATTCCAAACTGATTCGAAATTGAATACATTTTTGCACTTTGATTTAGAAGAAAACTTCCATCTTCCTCTCTCTGGATATGGATTCCTAGATAATATGTTACATTTCCAAGGTCTTTTGTTTCAAAATGCTGGTTCAAAATCTTATTAATTTTCCCAATTTCGGCTTCTTCTTGATGAACTACAATTACATTGTCCACATATAAGAGAATATACATCCACTTTCCATCTGTATATCTCGTATATAGGCATGGATCCGCTTGACCTCTTTTAAATCCTTCTTCCAACAAGACTTTGTTCATTTTGGTGTTCCATGCTCTTGCCGATTGCTTAAGACCATAAAGAGATTTTTGTAGTTTGCAAACAAGATTCTGTTCACTTTCCTTTATATAACCTTCAGGTTGACTCATGTATAAGTCCTCCTCAATGTCACCATTTAAAAATGCAGTCTTGATATCCAAATGTCTGACAAACATCTTTTGTACAGCAGCTACGACCATCAAGGCTCTAAATGTTGTCTGCTTGGCGACTGGGAAAAAAGTAGCATCATAGTCCTCGCCATATTTTTGAGAATATCCTTTTGCAACCAACCTTGCTTTAAATCTGTGGACTTTACCTTCAGAGTCATATTTGGTTTTAAACACCCACTTGCACTTGATTGCCTTTTTACCCAGTGGCAACTCAGTGAGTTTCCAAGTTTGAAGTTGATGAAGCGAGTTCATTTCTTCATTAGCGGCATTGATCCACTTTGTTCTTTCATGAGCAGGTAATTTTTGCATTTCATCCCATGACTGTGGCTCTGACTCAGGTAGTGTCTTGACAATGTAGGATAGACGTTTAGCTGGTATTCCTTTGTTTGATCTTGACGATCGTCTGATTTCAGGTTCACTTAGGCTTTTTGTTGTTCCTTCAGTGGTTGAAGAATCTAGCCAGACTTCTACATTCTCCCTTTCATTGTCTTTGTGATTGTGACTGAGATTGTTGTTGTTGCTTCATCTGGACTACTGGCATAATATCATAAAACTTGGGTGACACAAAATTTTCATCAATCACTACATCTTTGCTTATTGTGACCTTGTTTGTCTCTGGGTGTAGAATTCTATAACCTTTCTGGGTTTCACTGTAACCTACCAGAATGCCTTCTTTAGCGTGAGATTCCCACTTAGTTCATTTTTCTTTGGGAATGTGTGCAAATGCTTTGCTTCCGAAAATCCTTTATTTATTTATTTAGCGCCATTAGGTTCCATGGCGCTTTACATGTATAAGGGCATACGAGGACAAGAACGTAAAATGACAACAGTCAAATCGTACAGGTACAGTAGGGCAATATCTCAAGTAAGAAATAAATGAAGGTTCCACTCTGTAATACAAGCTGCTCACCACCAGCCTGTTTTCACAACAGGACCCTTCCACCCTGGGTCCTGTGGCCCTGAACCCCTTAGGTATTTGGCTCTCATTAAGTGGTTTACTGTCTCCTTTGCAGAATCCTTTGGGACCCATTTGGGCACCTCTTGTTGTTTTATTCTCCATTAACTATCGCTGATTGGATCAGTGGTGTTAGCTACACATGTCAGGTGATATGATCTATGCGGGGGATGATGCGAGCTCAGAGCATGAGCGCTCATCAGAGGAAGGGACACGACCAAGGATGTATATATTCCTTGGTTGTGAAGGGGTTAAATAATTGTTAATTACAAACAAAATGTGGCTAAAGGTAGAGATTAGCAAACCTTTTTGAAGTTGGAGTTTAGTTTGCCGAACGTGCATTTGTTCGCCGATTAGATCACTGGACAGTTCACCAAACTTCCAGATCCCATTCTAATCAAAAGGAGGCAAAATCAAGACTCTAGAAAACACCTTCAAATGGACCCAAAAGCCGCCAAACACAGCTCAAACCATTTTACAGTGGAGCCCCACTGTTTTGGCATAGACATTATCTTCTAACACTATTACTTAGCAAGCTTCACCACCACTGTCAATATGCTGCTCATTAACTTCAAACATACTGGCTAGCCCCCCCCCCCCCGGTTGATCAAAGACATACTTAGCCCCACCCATTCTGCCAGCGTCTCTGATTGGTTTCCAGTATGGCAACCAAACTGAAGTCAGATTACTGTAAAAATAAGTATATAATTGAAAAAATTGTTGTCGCCCCCCCCAATTTTGATAACAGCCAGGATAAAGCCACCAGCTCTGGTTGGCAGGTTGCAGCTCTTTGCTGTACTCTAGCTGGAGAAGAATAATAGGGGGTATCCAACAGAGATTTATGTATTTAATTTTTTATAATTAGTTTTTAAAGTTAAACCCCCTTTAGTGAAACATGAAAGGCACTAAAGGGTGCAAGCTTATAATATATTGGGGGAGGACATTATATAGCTGTTTGACATCTATCTAAAAATCTATCTATTTTTCCATCTAAAAATCAATCTGTAATTTACATCCATCTAGCTATCCACCCATCCATCCAATTGAACAGCTGAAAATTTGAATAATCTGTAAAATCTTAAAAGATTTTAAAATCTTGAAAAAAAAATAGCATTCTGCAGCCAACCCTGGAGTGGCGCTCCCATTAGATGCGCCACTCTTAGCGCTTGGCCCCTGCTCTCTCACTGCCCAGGTGCATTGGCACACAGGGTAATGGTATTTGGAGTGGATGCCAGCGGGGTAATGTCAGCTGGCAGAGGTTAGTAAAGTCGAGGCATCAATCAGATACCTGATATTACTAACCAAGTCAGTAAGGAGACAATTAACCAACCAATAAATATTTTATTTGAAAAATCACCCCAATAAATTCCTCTTTCACTTTTTGTTTCATTAAAATCCATTTGTATAGTCTCCCCATTCCACTTAACCACCCTAAAAAATGCAAAATAAATTAGAACCCCCCAAAAACAATTTCAAAATCCAAATAAATGCTGAAGTAGGTGCAGGTGGGGAGAAGGATCAGTGACTGCATCCCCCATATGGTGGGACACCAGGCACTGCACGGCTCCCTGCAGTGTGACAAGCCCTGACTTCCATAAGGTTGTTTAAGGTTACAGAGCAGGTGACGTCAGGGAGTGCAGTGCAGTTCAAAGTTGTAGGATAGCCCTATATGACACCTCAAGTCTGAACTGCAGTAATATTTGTGATGGCACTGCTTGTCACACACTTACCAGGGCCTGCATGCATGACCTTACAGCATATCTGGAATGCTTTATATGAATGTGACCCCTTCATATTGGAGTAGCAAAGACAGCAAAGTGTATGAGACTCTAGAAGTGCTGTACCAACCTGGCATTTTTTCCTTGCAGATTTGGTACAGATTTTGGGGCAGAAAAAAAAAATCTAAACCACAAGAGCAAAGTAAAAAGAAGCAACTTGGGAACAGAACTTATGATCTGTCATGGACTTTGCTGGTCTCAGGATAGACATGCAGTTTATGATGCAGATTCTCAAAATCTGTATAAAAAAGGATCTAACGATGCACTGAAAGATGGCCAAAAGAGAGCCCCAGTTGTGGTGAAAGGGTTCAATGATCCCTGGCTACCTGCACAGAGAATTCTAAGGTCTGAAAACAGATGTGATGATTGCAGCACCATGTGTAATGCTAATTAACTCCTGAAAGAATACAGGTTTGGCCCCTGAGAACTGCAATTTGCCAGCCCTGTTCTAAAGGAGTGTTTAGAATTTCCAAACCATCAAGCCAGAGGCTTGCAGCCTGTTTCCCAGTTTCTGTAGGTGTCTCTTCTCCACCTGGACCTGCTCCTTTGATTCATGCCCCAACCACTAGGCGTCGCCATATTCCTTCAATAAGTGATGTTAGTGACACATCTTTGTCTCGACCTGCTCCTGCAATTCTTACTCCTGTCATTAGGTTCCTCCATACTCACTCTAAATGGGGTTCTGATGGAAAAGGCATTATGCCTCTGCCGGAACCTCCTCCTGTAGCTTCTACTCCTGTCACCAGGCATCGCCATGTTCACACTGTAGGTGATGCTGATGTCAGGGGAAAGGTCCTTGCAATGGATTCTGAAATGCAGGCTTTGCTCGTCCACTGAGGTGGAGTGGCTGGGATCTGTTGTGCTTCTCTGTCTGACAGTATTGATGCTTGGGTGGTTCAGGGGGGGGGTCTGGTTCATGAGCTCCAGCCTATGGGGAGGTGTCATTCCCTTCTTATACTTCTGGGTCTGTGCATCAACAGCAAAGGCGAGGGTACTTGACCATCCGGGGTCAGTTGGATGTCACAGTGGCAATGCCGGAGGTCGTGGCCCTGACCGGGCTTATAAAAAATAGTTATTTACAGGGGAAATAAAGTCTTTTAGGACGCCATCTGTGGTGTCTGGTCAGGGATGACCAGCGCTGCATGTAATGGTCCCAGGGATTAGGTGGATAGGCAGCTTGATGGAACACTTTCCACAGACGGAGCGGTCCCCTGCGGTGTAGGTGGTGGTGAAATGTTGTGATGATGAGAGTTGTAGTTGTTAGTGCAGGGCGCGGGAAGCAGTAGCCAGACTCCAGTTCTTACCAGTTGTTTATTTGCAGTTTAAGTCCATTTACAACCTAGCCAGGGTGAAAGTGTCTCCAAGATTGCAGCTTGGCCAGCTCACAGCTAGTCCAGGTTCACCTCACTTAGACACCAGGTGTAAGCCTTTCTGTGCTGCTCGTCCTGACACTTTACTTCTTTTCCTCCCCTGTGTCCTCGTGCTACTAATCCCACAGCAGGCGACTGCGAGTCCTTCTTAGTGACGGCCTGAAACGTCATCTTAACCCTCTATTGTCACTGTGCTTGGGAGAGTCCACGGTGATGACTGCTGCACGTGAAGTCCAATGGGCTCTGGTTTCTTTGCCGGTCCTGAAGATCTCAGACCAACTTGTGGCTGGCACCCCTTTACAGCTCATTCCTCTACCCAATCTGGACGGCTGGCTGTAGATTTGGGGACCTTGGATATGGGGGGATTGCAGCTGACCCGGGCTTGAGGTCCTACTAACCCCCAGCCCAGCTTCCCCTAGAACTCCATCTTGCTTTCTCTCTTCTCCTAGTGTGTCTCTAACTTTCCCTACCCCCTTAACTCACTTCCTCCCTCCAGCCAGCAGATGGGGTCTGCTCTTTCAGTGAGCCTCTTCCGCCCTACATCTATCTGGCCTGGAGTTTGGATGAGCATTGGGTGTGTGGTTGTGTATCTCGGTAAGGGTTCACCCTTCTTACCTGGGGCATGGCACCACACTTGTGGGATATGTGTAGTACCACTGTGGCGACCGAACCAGAGGGGCACCACACCTGTCTTGTAAGCTGCCAGTAATATTGTTGGTTTCCCATACTAGCTTGGTTTCCCAGTATGTCAACCTTTTCATGGCTAAACTGGAAAATGACTTTTTAGCCTCCTGCCCCATCAAACCTTTGGCCTACTTCTGTTTCATTGATGACATTTTAATAATCTGGACTGAGACTGAACATGAACTTCTAAAATTCCATTACAATTTCAACTAATTTCACCCCACCATAAACCTGACACTGGACCACTCAAAAACAGAAATCAACTTCCTGGATAAAACCATAAAAATTCTAAATGGTTAATTCCAGACATCGGTGTATCGGAAACCGATTGACAGTCCCAAATATCTCAGATGGAACAGTTTCCACCCGAAACACATTAAAATTCCACTGTCTACAGCCAGGCCTCCATATATGACTGTATTTCCTCCAACCCAGCGGAAAGGGATGAACACTTAAATCTTCTAAAAAAGACATTTTTAAACCAAGGCTACCAACCCCACCTCCATTGAGGATAAGATAATTAAAGCCACAATGATCCCTAGAAGTCAAGCACTCCAATACAGAGAAAAAGAAGGGAAGCATCATGTTACTCTGGTGGCGACCTACAACCCACAGCTTGAGGTACTAAGGAAAACTGCGAGGAAACTTCACCATATCCTACACAAGAATGACCGACTAAAAATAATATTCAAAGATCCTCCCTTGCTTTGCTACAGGCAGCCTCCCAATTTAAGTAATGTCATGGTCTGAAGTTCGATGCCCTCGGATACACCAAGAGGAACTTATCTGTGGAATGTGAAGAGCTGAAAGACCTGTGCTCACATAGAGACCAGAGACAAGATTCATATCCTCAACTCACAACAGGTTTACAAGATTCCTGAGATATTCACATGCTCCTCTTCCAATGTTGTGTATTTAATTATGTGCACTATATGTCCTGTAGGGACTTTTTATGTTGGTGAGACTAGACAACAGCTAAGAGTAAGGGTGAAGTCTCATCGTCACACAATTACACACAAAAAAATCAATTTTCCAGCAGCCAAACATTTTTCTAGTCAAGGACATAAGATTGAAAATAGAAAAATTAAAATTTTTATAGGTAATTTCAAATCACAAAAACATTGAAGGATCTGTGAATCCAAATTCATTACAACATTCAATTGTAAGCCAGGATGGGTTAAACCTAAAGGTACCTTTACACGCCGTTACCGAAAGGTAGAAACAGGCAGGTGTCGGAGACAATTGTACCTTTTACCTTCAAAACACCGCGAAGTGGCGGTGTGTAATTCAGGTTGTACTCTCCTGTCTCTTTGAATACAATAGAGAAAAATGAAAGCAGCACTAGGAACAATTCCCCTCGGGTGCAGTGTCCAGCAGTGTTCAGCTGTATACAGTTACCAAAAGATCGGACAGCACTCCACGTTGCAAATCATGCTTTGCTTTATTGGCCCATATGAACTGAACGTTTCAGTTCCTCAAGAACCTTCTTCCAGCAGAGACTTCTTCCAGACACTGCTGGAAGAAGGTTCTTGAGGAACCGAAACGTTCAGTTCATATGGGCCAGTAAAGCAAGGCATGATTTGCAACGTGGAGTGCGGTCCAATCTTTTGGTACCTCCTATCTCTTTGGATACCTGTCTTTCAGCCGTGCTGAAAAACAAGCAGGTATAAACCCTATGGTAGCGGCGTGTAATCGGGGCACAGGTACGGTATTTGAGTTCCCTGGGGCGTGCTTGAGCGTCATGTATACCACGCCCCATCACCTACCGTATCATTGATGGGGGCTACTGTGTACCCATTGGCTGTCCGTGCACAGGGCGGCATATTTACCGATCTGACCAGTCACACTACACATTTGCTATAGCATCATGTATTAGCCAGCCTCCCTGCGCTGGCTGGCCAATCATGATGTTATTGCATTGTCCAATCACCATACGAGCGTCGCGTAATACACAACTCTGTCACGCCTATGTAGTTACGGCGCACAATATGTACGCACAGATTCCCTTGTGGTAGCGGCGTGTAAATCAGGGAAGGTGCTCCACAGAAGGTAACCTGCGGCACCCGTCGGCACTTCCGGGGAACGCAAATACCTTCTGTGGAGCATCTTGTGGCGGCGTGTATTTGCAGTATCAGGTACCGTTAGCAACTGTTGAAACCACGCGTGTGCACGTGCGGTGCCTACCTGTTGCTACCTTCGGTAGCGGCGTGTAAAGGTACCATAAGTGATGGATTTATGGCTCATTTTAACATCTGAAGAATTTTGTTCAAAGACACTGAAGTCTTAAGACACCAGGTTTTTATATAAATTAGTGTTATAAAAACTTTGACGACACTAAGCCTGGCTGATTAAGGATGCTCTCCAGGCTCAGTTTTGTTTATTTAGTTAAAATTCCATTCATACAAGATTGTTATCTTATTTCTCTCACTGAGAGCAATCAACATTTTCTCAACTGGCTACCACCGTACCAAAATGTTTTCTTCTAACCATACCAGCTAGTGATTTAATTCTTTGGTATTGTTTGATCTTTGCCGTTTTTGGACTTTGCTAAACTGGTTTTGTACCGCGTTGTCCTCTCAGTTTTAGGTTTTAGGTTCTGCTTTAATTCCAGATCCCTATACAGAGGGATATATATAGGTCTTGGGGTTTCTCGGGGTGCTGCCTTACTAGCAGCTTAACCAGTTGCATTGTACGGTCGTCACAATAGGGCAATATCAAAGCACCTCTTTGCAGATACAGTGCAGCACCAGGGCGTGAAGTAAAAAAAAACTTTACTTTAGCAACTTTTTAAAAAAGGCTATGGTGGAACATGATGTCATTTGTCACATTTAACAGACCTAAACAGTAATGATTTTAGCATTTGCCCTTAGTAGAGACTATAACAAGTCTCAAAGACACATATATCAATTCACACAGTATATATAATAAAGTCTCACAGGGGTCAGCAGACTCCATTCCAGTGGTGCAAAATCCCTTAAGGGCACAGTTCACTAAGGATTAAGATATAGTCCAAAGGCTACAGTCTCGCTAATCTAGCAAAGGGAAGCGCAAACGGTGCTAAACTGGGAAAGGGGGAAAATAAAATGAAGAAAAAACAGGCCTCACTCTTATAAGAACTCAAAAACAACTGAAAAAAGTCAAAATGCCAACTAAAGGATGGGTCAGCAACCCAACAACATGCCTGCTTTAGGGAAGTCCTCTTTAATTGGAGTAAAAACTGTCTAGCAGCTTTCTCATTGCTTCCCAAGATGGAGGTCGCTGTTCCATATGGTACTCCACTGCCAGTCAGTCTCTGGGGGTCACAGGGGCTACTCATTCAGTGTCATTCACCATCACCACCTGCCCACTAGTACACCCCATCATGGCCACTGATGGAGAAGAGGATTGAAGAATTAGGGGAGATGGGAGGAACTTGAGCAACAGTGACAGGCCCTTCAGGATCGATAATTCCTGTGGGTTTGTGTTCAGCTGGATGGCTAACCAAAAGAGGACTGGCCTTCATTCGATGCAACATTCTCTCCAGGTCGGCCTCTTGCTGCCAGTTTTCAAATTCATTGGTTGTGGCAACCCATCTTACGCCAACAGTTAACCACCCCTTACTACCCTTCACTTTCATGAAGGTGACCTACTGCCCAACATAGAGTGTGCGGAGTCTTTTGGGAAGCTGGTCATGCAGCAGGGTTGACTGATCAATGTAGCACCGATGACCAGCACCCTATCCTGGATGAATGCCACCATCATGCCTCAGGTACTTTGGTCATAAATGTCACTGGCCTTAGGCCCATGCAACCATTCTTGGGTATGTCATCTGGGAGTCTAATCTTCTCAAGAATGGAGACAGGCCAGGGTGTTTCATGCTGTATAGGGTAGTTGCTTGAAATAGATGGGGTCCCCACATGACATTCTACCAGTTGAAGATCTCTGGCAGGGGTGTTACACAAGGCTTGGAAACAGGGCCTTTTGCTTTACCTACCTCCTCCTCCTCCTCCTCGTCATTATCCTCCTTATCCCTCTCATCATCCTCCTGGATTTCCTTGTCCATCGGCTGTGGCACTGGCTGCAGGTGTAATAACGCCAGGCATGCTGCAAGATCCTCCATTGTGACATTAGCTGCTCCCAGCTTGCATGGAGAACTGTTCACCTCCTGACTGTGACCTCCTCAGGACCACCTCTGGTATGCAAGACCAGTGCTTGATCCTGAGCTTGGTGCATATGAGGCCCAATGTGAATAGAGCAGTAGTGCTGTAGGTCACTTAAGTCTCCATGTCCTGCGCAGGCTGCATCGGTTTTGGTGCTGGAGCACACGTGAGATATACAAAGTGGGAGTTCCTGGTTTTAGGACCAAACACTTAAAACCAAAACATTCATGTTGGTGGCATTCCACTCTGTGGCTACAGACACAGCAAGACCCTATCGCTGTGGGGAGGAAACCATTTCTGACGAGCCACCCCCCCACTGAATCTGAGTTGTCACCATGTGTCACAGGTTTTTCAATTTGTCATTTAATTCCTTTTAATTTAGTAACTGTTTATGCATATATGTAAATTATCTCTATTGTAAAATCTTGTATATCGTTTGTAAACACTGCCAACTTTCTGGAGTAAAATGTATATATTACTAGCTTCGTTCTTCATGTTCTAGTGAGTGAGCAACACGCACCTCCTGCTATTTTACGTTACCAAACAGGTTACCAAGGCAAGGCACCTTGAAAGAGATCGGTGGTGGCAGCATCATTTTTGTATTTGTGTGATATTGTGGGCCTGAGGGTGACTGGACGAAGGTATATATAGGTTCCTGGCAGGAACTGGAGGTATATATACATCCTGTCACATCATGTGCTTTTTCTTATCCTCTGGTGAGATCAGGTTTGGCCAGCAGGATAAGAGGGCGCCAGAGAGCTGCAGGTCCTGAGTAAGTTTGTGACATAAATCAAGAATGAAGCATAACTTTTTCTCCAGATATACTGCAAAGTATCTTAGTTTCACTTGTACTATTTATTTATTTATGCAGTTTGCTGAAAGTACTGTTTCTTTTTTTCAAAAACATGTTATTTTTCCATTCCATTCTTTTACAGATACAATGGACCTTTTTAATAAACTTAAAGGGAAACTGTAACTAGGTTTTTTCCATATAAAGTGTCACCACCACCAGTTAGCCCTCATATTTAGCATTCTAGAAGTTATAGCAAGGCTATTTGGAAGTAGGAACCATCGACGTGGAGAAACTAGAGAAACCATGTGTAGAGATACTCTGTGTTAATGAAGAAACATACGAGAAGGAAGTTATGTGCCGCTATCTCCTTAATATAGTTGCCATCAAATGGTTGTTCAACAAATGTACTATTTATTAAGAACTGGTGGTTTCTATCTTTGAACTGGTTAACATCCGTTTCTGGGTAGCAATAGCTATTGACATCAATGGGCTGCAATGGCATACCGCCTCCGTGGTTCAAGTTAACACACCCAGCTCGGACTCCTTCTTTCATATAATGTTCCAGGGTGCAAGTGAAGCAGAGCTTGCCCATGGCTACAACCCATGCCACGTTGTAGTGTCACTCCTAATTCCTTACATTATTAGGTTGTGAGCAGAGCTCTCACTTCTCTTTATTAACTTGT
Source organism: Allobates femoralis (assembly GCA_033576535.1). NCBI lineage: Eukaryota > Metazoa > Chordata > Amphibia > Anura > Aromobatidae > Allobates > Allobates femoralis. The sequence goes on from JARQOC010000003.1 coordinate 466,775,547, forward strand.
TGAAATGTATTACTCTAATTTGTGATATGCTTTGTACATGTTCATTCTAAATTGTAAAGTACTGCAAGATATGTTGGTGCTATCTGAAGATTAAATATTATTCTACATTAGCTACATATAATGAACTTGCTTGTCATTTTAATCGTTTATATAGCGCCATTAATTTTTACAGCGCTTTACAGAGAGTCATGATTGTTCTTATTGGCTCCTCTTAATTATTTGTATTTATGCATTTTACTTACTTATAGTACCAATAAGAACAGCTCTTTACAGACATCATCATCTGTATCTCCTTGTAGCTCTCCGGCCCCTATCAGTATGTCTTTTGGAAGTGGGAGGAAACCAGAGTACCTAAAGGAAACCAATAGAAGTACAGCAAGAATATGCAGACTTCTTGCAGATGGTATCAGTGGAGGAATTTGAACCCATGTCCCTAGCGCTGCAGGGCCATCCCATCATGCTTCACTATACTGTATGTAGTCTATTTGTTGATAATTTTCTCTTCATTCCAACGGCAGCTCTACATTAGAAGTAGCAACAAAACATCTTTATTAGTTATTTTCTATTTTGCAGATGTAAAAAGTGCCATTTTGGTTCATAGCACATAGGTTAAAATGATGCTATATTGGCTATCCTATTGCAAATTTGCCAGTTACTATTGTAACCCATTCATCATAGAAAGTAGATCAGCATAGCCTGCCTTGCTGATTATGTTTAACTTTACTACTAGCTAGAAATGGACTGGTTGTTAAATGATATCCAGTGGGGTTTGTAGCTTGGCCTTTGGGACTACGTATCACATAGCTCCAGAAAGTCTGTTCCTACTATGGCAGGAAGGGAAAATCAGAAACCCAGAAAAAGGAAGTACCCATCATTAAAGAACAGTCTTTTCTTGCTAAAAATTGTATCTAATATTAAAAAAAATCATAAGTTATCTATTTTTTATATATTCTGGGCAATACAGCATATGAACTTTTAAAACAGCATGTACTTTATCCAAATGAGATGTATAAAGTCAGTGAGGTGGTGCTGTTTCTCTGAAGATTTCCTTTGGCTAGTCCCTTTCTTGGCATAACTAACATCCCACAGGCATGGATACTTTATTAGCTGATCACTCCAACAGCATAAAGTGCATGTGTTAAATTCTATCTCATGAATACAGATGAAACCACTGAGTTCCTTATATAAAAAATGGCTATGAATTCTTTTGAAATATTTCATGCAGACGCCAAGTGGACTTATTATATATTGTTACCCTTAACTAGAATATGATTATTATGACACCACTGTATATTTATCTCTAAACAGGAAATACATTTAAATAATGTCCTTGCAATTTTTAACTTAACATTAACTTGCTATAGTCCCTGGCATTGCCCATGATAGTAACTAACTGTTCTTAGCTATAAGAAAATAGAATGGGTTAACAAAGTCTTGTTTCCCTCTGCTGAGATACACAGACTGCAAGTGTAATACAGGGAATATGTGTGGGCTCCTGGTGTAATACAGGGGCTATGTGTGGGCACAGGCTGCAATACAGGGGGCTATGTGTGAGCTCCTGCTCTAATACAGGGAGCAAGGTGTGAGCTCCTGGTGTAACACAGAGGCTTTGTAAGGCCTCCTTCTATAATACTGAGGACTGTGTGTGGACTCCTGCTGTAATACTGGGGGCTGTGTATGGGCTTCTGCTGTATACTGAGGGTGTGCAGCCTCCTGCTGTATAATGGGGGCTGTCTAGCCTCCTGCTGTATACTTGGGCTGTCAGACTTTCTGATGCATATTTGGGGCTGTTTGTGGTCTCCTGTTGTATGCTGAAGGCTGTATGTGACCTCCTGGTGTATGCAGGGGTTGTACGTGGCCCCCTGGTGTATACTGGGGGCTTTGTGCAGCCTCCTCCTTTATACAGGGGGCTGTGTGAGGCCTCCTGCTTTAATTCTGTGGACTGTGTGTGGCCTCCTGCTATATACTATGGGCTGAGTGACCTACTGCTTTATACTGAGGGCTGTGTATGGCTCTGCTCTATACTGGGGGCTGTCTGTAACCTCCTGCTGTAAACTGGGTTTGTATGTTGCCTTCTGCTGTATATTGAGTGCTGTATACTGGAGGCTGTGCTTGGACTTCTGCTGTGTTTTGGGGGCTCTGTGGCCTCCTTTTGCATACTGAGGGATGTGTGGGGCCTCCTGCTGTAAAATTGGGGCTGTGTGTGGCCTCCTGCTGTACTAGGGGGGCTATGTGCAGGCTCTTGCTGTATACTAGGTGCTGTGTGTGTGCTCTTGCTGTTTACTGGGGCTGTGAATAGGCTCCTGCTCAACACTGGGGGCTGTGTGTAGGCACCTTCTGTATACTGGGGCTATGTGGCCTTCTGTTGTATACTGAGGGCTGTGTGTAGAGTCCTGCTGTATACTGAGGACTGTTTGGGAGCTCTTGCTGTATATTAGGTGCTGTGTGTGCTCCTGCTGTATACTGGGGTCATTGTGCAGCCTTATGCTGTATACTAGAAGCTTTGTAGACCCCTGTTGTATACTGGGGCTGTGTGCAGACTCCTGTTAAATACTTAGAGCTATGTGCAGGATGTTTTTAGAAGAATAGCAAAGAGGTGTCTTAATTGATTTGGGATTTGTGCAGCTGGTGCTTCACTGAGAGTCCTGTCGCAGTGTGCACCATTTTCCAGAAGTCCATGTCTTTGGCAAGCTTTCCTGCATGTTTCACAGACATGCATAAGCTGTTTTATAATATGAATGTCCTTCATTGCCTATAGTAACCAGTCAGAAGCTGAGCTATGGTTGGTTGCTATAGGCCACCTGATAAATATCCAGGCTGTCAAAACAGGAAAAGCAGTTTCTATTATCTCAAAGATACAAACAGTAAATAGGCCGTTGTTGGTGAATGACTGTAAAGCGCGGGTTTAAAATTTCCCCTTAAAACATAGTCTATGGTCTATTTCACATCTAATGCAGGTTTGCGTTTTGCTTCATTTGCGTTTGTATGTGTTTTTACCGCTAAAAACGCATCCAAAACGCATGCGTTTTTGCCCTCATTGATTTCTATTGAAAAATGTAAATGTATAAACACATGCATTTTCCAAACTGAAAAACACATGCGTTTTTGCATGCGTTTCCATTAAAATCAATGGGGGCAAAACCGTATGCATTTGGATGCGTGTTTAGTGGTAAAAACGCATAGAAACACTAATGAAGCAAAACGCAGACCAGGCTTAGATGTGAAAGGGGCCTATGACAATTCCTAAGTCAAATGAGGTTGCTCTGCAAAATTTTGTGATTATAAATGTGACGGTGCGAATTCCATATACCGTATATACTCGCGTATAAGCCGAGTTTTTCAGCCCAAAAATTGGGCTGAAAAGTTACCCCTCGGCTTATACGCGAGTCACTGTATACTGTATACAATGTATACAGTATACAGTGCCCCGATCTATATACAGGCCCCCCCCGCCGCAATCCTGTAAAGGAAGAGATTAGTATACTTATCCCTCCGCTGTCCCGCTGCCGCTGTCCCGCCGCCGCTCCTCCATCTTCATCCAGCGTCTTCCGTCTTCTTCCGGGTTCCTCCGATGGTCGCAGGCAATGACGTCATTGCCGGCGCGATAGAGGAGGAAGCTGAAAGAAGACGGAAGACGCTGGATGAAGATGGAGGAGCGGCGGCGGGACAGCGGCAGCGGGACAGCGGAGGGATAAGTATACTAATCTCTTCCTTTACAGGATTGCGGCGGGGGGGGCCTGTATATAGATGGGGCGGGGCTGCATATACCTCCTGGGGCTGCATATATCTCCTGGGGCTGCATATACCTCCTGGGGCTGCATATACCTCCTGGGGCTGCATATACCTCCTGGGGCTGCATATGGGGCTGTATATACCTCTGGGGCTGTTTATGGGGCTGCATATACCTCCAGGGGCTGCATATGGGGCTGTATATACCTCTGGGGCTGCATATGGGGCTGCATATACCTCCTGGGGCTGCATATGGGGCTGTATATACCTCTGGGGCTGCATATGGGGCTGCATATACCTCTGGGGCTGTATATACCTCTGGGGCTGCATATGGGGCTGTATATACCTCTGGGGCTGTTTATGGGGCTGCATATACCTCCTGGGGCTGCATATGGGGCTGTATATACCTCTGGGGCTGTATATACCTCTGGGGCTGCATATACCTCTGGGGCTGCTGTATACTACCACTGGGGCTGCTGTTGTATATACCACTGGGGCTGCTGCTGTATACTACCACTGGGGAGGCTGCTGTATACCTCACTGCTGGGGGTTGTATACCTGTGCTGGAGTCCACCCTCGGCTTATACGCGAGTCAATAAGTTTTCCCAGTTTTTGGGGGCAAAAGTAGGGGGGTCGGCTTATACACGGGTCGGCTTATACACGAGTATATACGGTACATACTGTATACAACACACATACACTCAGCTTTTTATATTAGATTAATTAATTAATTTTATTTCTGAAGTTTTTATTTTTCATTTGCACATTCACATAAATGCCTATAAAAGCTGTAACTGGACTTGGTTTACTGTAGGATACATCAGGTCATAAACCTAACATCAGCAATGATTAAGGACTGCAGAACACTTAAGTTTATCTGAGTAGTGATTGTTTTAACAGGGGACCTTTCAACTTGTCATTTACACTCTGAGCAAGTCTGACGTTTCATCTTTGCGATGCCTTGCATTGTCCATTTACATCCATCAGTACACAAACTACTTATATTGCAAAATTGTTCAAGTATTCAGGAACTCTTGTGTAACTTTTCTAAAATCTAAACAAAGATACCAGCAATATGTAAATGGTAAAGGATAGGAAATAACACGCAATACCATAGAATGAAGATTGAACCATTTTCTGCCCATGAATGGAGTTTTGTTTTTTATACTGTTATATAAAATTTTACTTTATGTTTAATCACTCTGATGAACACAAAGATAGATACATAGATATAAAATATATGGATAGATGCAGTAAGTGTAGAAGAGACAGAAAATATGATTGTAGTGCGGTCTGCTGGAGCTGCAGGTGCTGGAGACAAGGCTTCTCGAAGGTTCCTTGTCTCCTGGAAAGGCACCATTAATAAAAATGGTAACTTCATGAGGGAATGCGCCTCTTATCAAAAGATATTCTTTCATTTGGTCACTAAAGGGTTAATGAAGGCTTGTAGTAAAGTGGGAGGTGCACTGCAAACATCTGTTTGCGCGCCTAAAGAATACAAACGGTGATTGGTTAAGACAAGGGGGGATGAGTGGGGGCCAATACTATATAAGGTGATGGTTCCTGTCAGGAACGTCACTTTACCTCAGGAGTTTGAAGAAGCACATGAACATGGAGGAGTTGTTAGGCCGTTTGCTGGATAGGGCAAGCTCTGGAGGGGGAAGAGAGTGGCTGCTCCGTTGTTTGGCAGAGGATTCTTCAGCTGCGGCAGCGCAGGTGTCAGCAACCCCGGACCCTTTGGAGTCCAGGAGGACTCGGCCTCCTTCTCCTTCACCTTCCCCAGCTGGGAATAGAAGGAGTCAAGGCCGGAAGAGGCCGGCATTGTCTGCACATCATGAAGGGGCTGGACATGTTCCGCGCGGCCCCGAAAGGGGTAGGGACCTAGTGAGTCAGCCAGTTCCGGTGCCAGCTGCTCACAGTTCAGTTATAGGTGATTTGAGACAAGGGCAGGTAGCGTCTGAAATGATTCCTCAAGAGGCGGTACCAAGGCCACAGCACAGGAGCAGAGTTACAGCGGCATCGGTGACGGAGGTATGGGACCCGACAGTGACTGCGGCTTCATCCAACCATGGAGGAACGGCTCTATCACAGGCTCATCAAGGGCAGCTGCCACCTGATCCAACGACGTCTGGACAAGAATGGAGATTCCCTTCGCTTGACAGTTCAGTGGAGGGTGAGATATCAGTGTACCCGGTGTCTGGGGTTAATGTGTCATCATCCTCTATTGCTGATGTAGTTAATTCAGCGGTGAGGGAGGCACTTAGGGGTTTGACAGGCCCGGCTGAAGGGATTGGTAGTATTGTACGACCCCCTCCCAAGGCTCAGGTCCCAGGAGCATTATTCAAAGAGGCATTACCTTGTTTACCTCTGTTAAAGAAAGAATTTGGGCTGGGGAGTACATGGATCTTTTTGCATTGCTACCCAGCAAAGATTCTTTCAGAATGGATAAAGCTGAGGAGGCTGAAAAAAAGAAGGTCTTTAAGTCCTTCAATTCTTGGCTCCAAGCTTTTTTAATATATGCCGCTGTTTTATGTGAAAAGACCATTGTCCCCTGTGCTGGGCTCCTCCAACACATAGATATTGTGTTGGAGGCCTATCGTCACTTTGGGGGCGTTTCGTGGTTGTTATATGATGAGGGTTTTCGACAGAAACTGTCTATTCACCCCTCATTGAAATGGGGGGTGAAAGATGTAGGTTTGTGGTTACAGGTTTTAGTTCCGCAGCGACAACCCTCTGTAGCGAAGCAGCCTGTTTCTCAGCAGATTAGAAAGGGCTTATGCTTCGCGTTCAATGAGTCCTCCTGCAAGTGGCTCCACAATTGTCGTTACAAACATGAGTGTTCTACTTGTGGGGGGGCTCATCCCATGGTCAAATGTTTTAAAAAATATGCTCAAGGACAGCAAGGAGTTAATCCTAAGGAGCCATTTCTCGCGGGCGGGAACGCCAGTGAAGGTAGCAGAAATGCTACCTTTCTTAAGGCGGTACCCAGACAGGGGGAAGGCTCTACTCCTGCTTGAAGGTTTTTCTTACGGTTTTATTGTTCCGGCTTTTGACCAGCTGGGATGTACGGTTATTGGCAATTTGCCCTCTGCTTCTAGGTTTCCTGAGGTAGTGAGGGATAAGATTCTTAAGGAATTACAGTTGGGGAGGTGTTCGGGTCCTTTTTCTCACCCCCCTTTTGAAAATTTTCGGATTTCCCCGCTTGGGGTGGTTCCCAAGAAAGAGAAAGGATCTTACCGCCTTATTCATCATTTGTCTTTTCCACCTGGTCAGTCTTTGAATGATCAGGTGAATAAAGACGACGCATCGGTGCATTATGCGTCATTCGACATGGCGGTTGATTTCCTTCGGGAATTGGGTCAAGACGCCTTATTGGCGAAGACCGATATTCAGGCTGCGTTTCGTTTATTGCCTGTCCATCCTTCAGGTTTTTGTTCGTTGGGTTTTACTTTTGAAGGTTCTTTTTTCTTTGATCGGTGCCTCCCGATGGGTTTTTCTTTGTCTTGTTTTTATTTTGAGATTTTTTCTTCTTTCCTCCATTGGTGTGTTACGTTTCTGTACCCACACGGTCGTGTACTTCACTATTTGGATGATTTCTTATTTTTAGGCCCCCCTCGGTCAGATGTTTGTTCTCAATTGATTGAGCGTTTTTTGTCTCTCATGTCTTCTTTCGGTGTTCCTATTGCTGAAGAGAAAACGGTCCTTCCCTGTACATGTATAGAATTTTTAGGGATTGAGATCGATTCAGCCTCCATGTGTTGTCGCCTTCCAGCCGAAAAGCTGAACAAGCTCAGACTGTTGGTCGGTGAATTTTTGAGACGGGAACATGCTTCTTTGAAGGAGTTTCAGGCTTTGCTTGGATCCCTTAATTTTGCTTTACGCATTATTCCTATTGGGAGAGTGTTCATGCGTCGGCTGTACGATGCTACGGCCGGACACAGTTCTCCTTTTTCCAGGATACTTGTATCTGCGGACTTAAAAGAAGATTTGTGGATTTGGTCTCGTTTTATCGATGAGTTTAATGGAATTTCTGCATGGCAGTCTGAGTTCCAGTTGTCAAGCACCTTGCGTCTGTTTTCTTCAGCTTCTTTTTCTGGAGCTGGCGGTTTTTATAATGGTCAATGGTTTTCTGAGACCTGGCCTGGTTCATTTCATGATAAAGAATTTTCTTTGGTTCTTCTTGAAATTTTTTCGGTCTTTTTGTTATTTTCAGTATGGGGTCATTCCCTGAGCAATAAGCGGATTTTATTATTGTCTTCTTCTAAAGGTTTTTCTTTTGCTTTAAACACTATGTCATCAAAAAATACCATGGTCTCTAAAGTGCTGAGATTATTGATGTTGGTGTTGCTTCAACATAATATCTGGCTGAAGGTCTCTTATAGGCCTTTTTATGAAGATGAGGTTGGTGTTTTCTTGTCTTTTCAGCGCATAGAAGAATTTCTGTCCCGTTTTCCGATGTCGTGCGGAAAGAGAATTTTTGTTCCAGCATCTCTTTTGGACGTGATCTGACTCAGGCTTCCCGTTATATTTCTCAGTCTGTCGCTCCACGAACGTGGGCTGATTATTCCCGTTCTTGGGAACGTTGGAGGATTTTTTCAAAGGAACGTGGTTTTGATCCGGTATCCTGCGAATCCGAATGTGCATTGCTATTTTTGACGTTTTGTGTAGAAGACGGGATCTCCCATCCCGCATTGTCTAAATTAGTGGCTGGTATTTCCTTTTTCTTGAAATTGTACAATATTCCTCCTTTGACGTCTCTTTTTTCTGTTAGACAGTTTCTAAAAGGCTTTAAAAAGGAGGGTTTTTCTGTGGACTCCAGACGCCCTGTTACGGTTGAACTTTTACGGAAATTGTGTGAGGTTTCTAAGTTAGTTTGTTTCAATGAATTTGAAAGCACCCTATTCAATACAATTTTTGTTACTTTGTTTTTTTTTTTTTCGGCTATGAGAGTTAGCGAGTTGTTAGCGGCAAGCCGTTTTGGTTCACCTGGATTTTATTTTTCGGATGTATTGGTCACATCTGATAAGTTGGTGATGTTCCTTCGGCGATCAAAAACTGACTTGGAAGGAAAAGGTGCTGAAATTATCTTGCATGCGTTGCAAGATTTGTCTATTTGCCCAGTCGATAACATGAGACGTTGGTTGTCTATTCGTCCTCATGGTTTTCCACATCTGTTTCTTCATAATTCGGGGGTCCCCGTTACAGTTTTTCAGTTTTTCCGCGGTGCTTAGGAAGTGTTTAAATTCGTTGCATTTAAACTCTTTACATATTACTGCTCATTCGTTCAGAATTGGGGCAGCCACCGAGGCTGCCCAGTACGGTTTGGATGAGGAGCATATTAAGAAGATAGGAAGGTGGAAATCTAGAAGGTATAAACTTTATGTTCGCCCAAATTTGTTATTCACTTGTTAATTCTTTATTTTACAGGCCATAAATGCGTTTGGATCGTGGGTCATTCCTATGTTTATTGGGCGCATCACCGAGCGCAACAGAGGACTTATTCTGCTAATTTATCATTTGACCCTTCAGCAATACAAATTTATTGGTATGGAGTTAGAGGTCTTCGGTGGTGCCAACTGAAACAGGTTTTGTTAGATTTATGCTTTAAATTCCCTATGCCAGATCTCTTGATTCTACATTTATTGGGCAATGATTTAGGCAAATTTAGATCATCGGATTTATTAAAACAGGTTAAGCGAGATCTGGTTTGGATATCGCACCTTTTTCCTTCAGCCTCTTTGTGTTTTTCCGAAATAGTCTCCCGTCTCAGCTGGAAAGCAGACGGGTCATTGTTTATGGAGAAGATAAAGAGGAGAGTGAACAGGGATCTATCTAGGTTTTTGCCTGAGCTTGGTGGTTTTTGCTTCCGACATCTTGAGTTGGAAGGATTTGAAGTGGGTTTGTATGGTAGAGATGCCATACACCTTTCTGCTGTAGGATACGACATATTGAATTTAGACTTCCAAACTATGGTCGAACATTGGTCGGGTGGCTTTGTGGGGGGGGCCCCTGCCGTTTAACAGAGTCCCTGTTGGGCCGGGTCATCCAATAATTTGGGTGGATCCTTAAGGAATTAAATTAAATACATTTTTATGGATTCAATTATTTATTCAAGTTAATGGAAGTTATTTATTATTGATGATATTCATTGATGAGTTGATATATGAATTAAACTTGGCAAAGAAACCCTACCAATGTTTTATTTAAGTTAAATAAATTAATTTATACCAAACAATTTGGAGTGTTGTTTGTCATTCATTAATTAAATTTAAGGTTGATATGCATAGGGGCGCTATTACTTCATGCACCCGACTCTCCAGCAGACCGCACTACAATCATATTTTCTGTCTCATATCCCTCTCCAAGGGCATTCGGCAGGAGCAGCTTCGGGCGGTGGAGATCTGTAACTTGAAACCTGCAAAGACCTGCGGTGATGTCGATCCGGTCATGTTACATCCGGGAGCCAGAGTTCAGCGGGGACGGGCGGTCTCTGGCGTGTCTTCACCATCTAGGCTCTCTCTGGTGTTGTGCCGGGGTGCACAACCCAGCAAGTTTAGTAGGTTACCTCATTATGCTTAGTGCCCCACTGGACTACCAGGTAAAACCCAGGAGTGCCCCTTGTTTAATTTTTATCTTAGTGCAGAAGAGATGGCCTTCCATGCTGCTGACCGCCTGCACTAATAAAGGTTTGCTTTCCAAAAAAACACCCAAAAATGGAAAAAAGTAAATTAATAATAATAAAAAGATAATAAAATAAAAAATCTAAAAATATCCCCCCAAAAAATGTTAAGCTCTCTTAGGCTGGGGTCACAGTTGCATTTTTCACAAGCGTTTTTGGAGACCTGCGTTTTCAAAAATGCATGTAAAAAACGCACCCATAGGCCCCCATGTTAAAAAACGCATGCCCTAATAGCAAAAAAGCATGTGTGACAGTACCATGCGTTTTTGGTGCATTTCCAAAAACGCATGCGTTTTTTAATATGGGGCCTTATGGGAAACGCATGCAAAAACGCACGTACAATTAGTGCCATTCAAAAACGCATGCGTTTTCCATAGGAGCCCATGTTAAAAAAACGCAAGCGTTTTTGAAAGGCACTAAAAGGTACTAATTGTACATGCGTTTTTGCATGCGTTTTCCATAGGGGCCCATGTTATAAAAACGCACCAAAAAATAGTACATGCACTATTTTTTGGTGCAGAATTAAAAACGCAGCCAAAAACGCAGGGAGCCATCACACACCTTAAAAAACTCATGCTGACATGACAAAACGCATGTTAAAATGCATAAGTTTTTAAAAGGCACTAAAAAACGCATGTCAACTGTGACTCCAGCCTTAAACAGATGTTTTGAAGACATTGTAAGGTTTCTGGACTTCACAGCTACTGCTACATCTGGCATTGTTTACAAAATTCACACGCTTTAGGTGTAAAAAACACCTGTAAACTCCATGAAGCATCAAAAAAAATATTTTAAAGCCCCCAAAATGTCTACAGGTTGAAAGAAAATGGTAGACCAATGGCTGGGAACATATAGGTGTTGTTCCCAGCCAATGCATTTTCCAGAGAGCTTTTTGACCCCAGACAATGATGCAATCTGGGCCAAGGTTTTAGGGCCATGTTAAATTTTGAACCCTTTGCCAGAACAAAGCCTTGTTCACTGATTTTTTTTTTTTTAAATTGCTCAAGCTTCTGATTGCCAACCGAATCATCAATGTTCGTGACAAATTTGAAAATGACAAACATGTTCAGGGAAATTTTGCTCATGTCTGTTCAAGATGCTCACCACACCACAGATATATTCATTGAGTGTAAATTCAAAAACTGTCACTTTTGTGGGTTTCTGCTGTTTTTGAACCTCAGGGGCTCACCAAATGCAGTATAGACTTTTAACTCTTCTAACTTCCTAATAAAAAAAAACTAATGTTTCATTAATGGTACTGATTTGGGATGAGCGAGCAAGTTTGCCTATACTTGGTGCTCCCCCGAGCATCACAGTACTTGCGATGCTCGGTGAGTACTGAGTACCAGTGAGATGCTCAAGCGCATGCTTGGGTCCACCTCCCTGCATGTTGGCGCTCTTTACAGAGCCAGCCCATATGCAGGGATTGGCTGCCACACACTGTAATACCACAGCCATGTTGGTTGTGGCATTACAATGATTAACTGGCCGCACAGTGACATCAGGTCTATATAAGACCTGACCACGCTGTGTTCGTCACTCTGCTCCACATTGCTATCTAGTGTAGGGAGAGGTGCTGCTGAGTAAGGGACAGATTTTGGGTCTTTTAGGTAGTCTAGATGCTGGAATACAAAATCCAGCAAAATAACAGTCCTTTCGAGGACTAATATACTGTAGCTATAAACAGGCAGGCAGGAGGGGTATATAGCACACTTCAGTGTACCACAAGAGGCTGTATACCAGTCAGCACATCTAGGACTGGTGTACAGGCTTCTAATATCTATCTCTATCAAAACAACAGTCCTTCTAAGGATTAATTTAGCTATATACAGGCAGGAGGGGTATATAGCACACTTCAGTGTACCACAAGAGGCTGTATACCAGTCAGCACATCTGGGGCTGGTGTACAGGCTTCTAATATCTATCTCCTTCAAAACAACAGTCCTTCTAAGGATTAATTTAGCTATATACAGGCAGGAGGGGTATATAGTACACTACTGTGTACCACAAGAGGCTGTATACCAGTCTGCTGTTCAGGCTTGTAATATCTATCTATCTATCTATCTATCTATCTATCTATCTATCTATCTATCTACTAGAAAAAATTCTCTGTAGCACTCAGTTACTGCCAATGATGCACAAATGCTAACAAATCTTATTTTTTTATTTTCTTGGGGTTCTTGGTACAAACATTGGCCAATGTCTGTTTGCTCATCAGCCGCGACAAGGCGACCCCAGGTCTGATGAGTCCTAACGCTGACATCCCTGTCCTCCTTGTCGTCCCTATCCCACTACTAAGTGGGCGGACACCATCCCAATCTAAGACCACCTGTGGGTGATGAGGGTGCAAAGTTGCAGTCATGAAGCCATATTCTCCATTTGTTATACACAGAAACAGAAAAAACTGCACAGCACTCACAGACACAATGTGAACTGGTGCCAGCAGGGATTCTGGGTCAAATAACTAGAAAAAATTCTCTGCAGCACTCAGGTACTACCAACGATGCACAAATGCTAACAAGCAGTATATATTTGAGGAAAAAATGTAAAACTTACGTTTTTTTCAAACGTAAAAGGACTCTGATGAGTCCTAACTCTGACATCCCTGTCCTCAGACCTGGGGTCGCCTTGTCGTGACTGATGAGCAAACGGACATTGGCCAATGTTTGTACCAAGAACTCCAAGAAAATAAAAAACTAAGATTTTTGAGTTTTTTTTTAAAAAAAAGTTTTTAAATTTTTTCCTCAAATACATACTGCTTGTTAGCATTTGTGCATCATTGGTAGTAGCAGAGTGCTGCAGAGAATTTTTTCTAGTTATTTGACCCAGAAACCCTGCTGGCACCAGTTTACATTGTGTCTGTGAGTGCTGTGCAGTTTTTTCTGTTATCTATCTATCTATCTATCTATCTATCTATCTATCTATCTATCTATCTATCTATCTATCTATCTATCTATCTCTCTATCTATCTATCTATCTATCTATCTATCTATCTATCTATCTATCTAGAGTATATGAAGTTAGAATCAGCACAGTAAAAAATGCAGGTAAGTGCAACAGTCCTGTACACAGTGCTCCACTGTGTGGTAATACTTATCAAAAAAGAGTTTTTTTAAAAACATATTTTCCATCTCTCTTTGCCAGCATTTTCCTTTGTGTTTTCTAGGCTGATGTTTTTCCCTGGAAATTTCTCAGACAGCAACATATGTGTATGAACTTTGTGGTGCATTACTACAAGCAATCTTATGTATCTTGGGCTACACTTTTTTATACTTACCAATTTGCCACACCTATATCTTATATATATTATGTGGTATTGTAGTTTATGCTTTCATGTCCAGAAATGTTATTCTTCATATATGTATGATTTTTTCAAACTTTATTTCTGTGTATTAGGGCTGTCCATATACAGACTATATTGAATGTTCAAAACTGAAATTGAATAAGGGATTTCACGTATGGTGTCATCAAATGTATATATATTGTGTGTCATTTGTCATTTGTCTGTCATTGATGAAGGTTTTACACCGAAACGCGTCTAACGTGCCCAAGTGCCCACCGAGATGCTTTTAAATTTATGTGATTTCTGTAAAATAAACTGAAGTTCTTTGGAAATGGTTCGGGTGCCAGCTTCTCTTTTTGCAAATAATTCATAAAAACAATGTTCCCATTGCAAAGGAGTGGGTCTCCTTTACTTGTAATGCCCATGCACTAATTATGGGCTGAAACATTTACCCCTGGGGGGTATACATGAATATATTGTCTAACTCTTTTTGGGTTACGGGCATCATAAACACCATTTAAAAATATTATGTGGGTGTTGCATCATGGACCACGGTCACCCTGGTGATATGATGGTGGAGGATGAGGAAAAAAAGGAGGACTAGAGCTAATAGCCAAAATCAGGAAGCGTATAGCCATGTGTGGGGGTGAAGGGGAACATGGGAATATAACTCTCCAAAAAAGACACTAGCTTTGAGTTTATTTTATGCTGCTATCATTTGGTGGTGTTGAAAAGTCTGGCCCAATCCAGCCATTGTTCATTTTAATAAGAGTCAGCCTGTCAGCATTTTCAGTTGACAGGCGGGTGCGCTTATCAGTAATAATTCCCCCTGCAGCACTAAAAACCTGCTCTGACAAAACACTAGCGGCAGGGCAGGCAAGGACTTGCAAGGCGTAGAGAGCCAGTTCATGCCACATGTCTAACTTGGATACCCAAAAATTATAAGGCACAGAGGAATCACACAGGACTTTGGTACAGTCGGCAAGGTACTCCTTCAGCATATTCCCAAACTTTGCAGTACTTGTGAGAGTACCCTGCTCCTCGGGGCCTGTGCCATGGGAGGGGCTGAGAAAACTCTGCCAGAACTTTGAGAGTGTTCCCCTGCCTCTGCTGAATTGAAGTTGTGTCTGTCTCGCCTGTACTCCTTGGTTGTCCACTGAACTGTGACCTCTGCTGCCAGCATTATCAGAAGGGACATTTTTTACTAATTCCGCAACAAGGGCCTTCTGGTACTGCCCCATTTTTGTAGACCTCTCCCCCTCGGGAATAAGAGATATAAAGTTCTCCTTGTAGCGTGAGTCTAAAAGTGTCACCAACTAGTAATGAGTGTCACCCAAGATTTTGATAACGCGAGGGTCACGGGACAGGCAGCGTAACATAAAGTCAGCCATATGCGCCTGACTGGTAACAGGCAAGACATTCCTGTCCTCACCAAGAGGACGACTGACCATGCTCTCCTCCTCCTCCCTGTCTTCTGCCCATCCACGCTGAACAGACGGTATGACAGTTGTGCAGGTAGTACCATCTATAGCACATGAAACTAGCTCTTGTTCTTCTTCCTCCTCCTCTTCATTGTCCCCCAATCCATGTGGGGATGAGATGAGGCTGGGCTGTGTGTAATCACCCTGTATGGTTCCTTGCTCCATCTCATTGTGCTCCACCTGCAATACATCCTCTTTGATTTTGAGCAGAGAGCGTGTCAGAAGACAGAGAAGTGGGATGGTGAATCTAATGAGGGTGTCATCACCGCTTTCCTTCTTGGTGTAGTCCTCATAGTTTTGGAGGACGGTACATATGCCGGACATTCATGTCCACTCCTGAGGTCTTATGCGTGGAGTCTGAACCGAATACCGACGGCCTTGTTGATGCTGGTAGTCAACAACTGCCCTCTTATGCTCACAAATCCTGACCAACATCTGCGGTGTTGAATGCCAACGCGTGGGGACATCACACACCAGTCTGTGAGCTGAAATCTGCAAACGCTGCTGAAACCCAGCAAGGGCGGCTGAAACAGTAGGTGACTTTTTAAAATGGGCACACAGGTGACGTATTTTGCCGAGCAGATTCGACAACTCTGGGTATGATTTAAGAAACCACTGAACCACGAGGTTGAGCACATGGGCCACGCATGGGACATGTGGGATCTCGCCATTGTCACACATGACTATGCCTCGCTGTAGGTTCAGCGGTGTGAGCCACAGATCTGCCTGCTCTTTCAGAGCTCTCCACAACTCTTCAGCATTGTGCGGTTTGTCACCTACGCATATTAGCTTCAGCACAGCCTGTTGCCGCTTGACCAAGGCAGTGCTGCAGTGCTTCCAGCTTCTGACTGATGTGGAGGGTGAAGAAGAGGAGGAGGCGGTTGAGAAGGATGACGTGCAGGAGCTGTAGACTGCGGGGGCAACCCAGATTGAGATAGGGCCCGCAATCCTTGGCGTCATGATGACGTCGGGAGACTGGGTCCCCGCTTCCACTATGTTAACCCAGTGTGCCATCAGCGACATGTATCATCCCAGCCCACAAGCACTTGTCTGTGGTTTGGTGAACTTTCCCGGTAACTGCATTATTAAGGGCATGGCTAATGTTTTGGAACACGTGCTTGTGTAATGTGGGGATGGCACAGAAACAGTGGTGGCTGGGTACCGAGTAACGAGGGACAGCCGCTGTCATCAAATTGCAGAATGCTTCCGTCTCTACTAACCTAAAAGGCAACATTTCGAGCACAAACAGTTGCGAAATGTACAAATTGACTAGTATGGCTTGTGAGGTGTTGGCTGTGTATTTGCTCTTGCATTCCGCCAGGACAAGGACATGGACTTGGTTGCTGATGGTGGTATATCTGATTGTGCAACGACAAGTGCAGGAGGGGAGGCATCTTTGCATACACTATGGACAGGGGATTGTCTTGCACGCACAACAGTGGAAGAAACAGTGGTATCACCCTCTAATACTGCTCCTGGACCCTGGGGTTCGGCCCATAAAGTTGGGTGCTCGGCTGCCATGTGCCTGATCATGCTGGTGGTGAGTAAGGCTGGTAGTTTCCTTCAAAGGAAACCTGAAGACCCACCTTTTCCATCAAGCCTACAACCTCCAATAAGACCCGGTCTGCCACACCATCTCACGACTGACACTACCCCCTTCTACTGTATCCCCACCCACCCCTCTTAGACTGTGAGCCCTAGCGGACAGGTTCCTCTACCCCTGCTGATTCTGGCATGGCAGGTTTTGCAAATGGCCTTTTTGGAATTATCAACAGACTCCTTGAAAAAAAGCCAGACTCTGGAAGACCTAAAAGTTGTACTGGTAACTTCCGTCGTGTTGGTGTTACAGGGAACGGTTGCCCGCCCTCTGTCTGTCACCACACTGCTTCTTCCTGCCTGTTGGGGTGCAACGCCTCCCCCTGTGCTCAACTGTCCTCGCTCTGCATGTCCTCATGCCAGGTTGGGTCAGTTACAATATTATCCACCACGTCGTCTTCCACTTTGGAAATTGTTTGTCATCATCGGCCACCTCTTGTGACACTTTCCCACCATCGCCTTCATGCGACCGTGGCTGCTCAAATATTGGGACATCGTTACATACGATCTCATCTTGCCTCACTTAAAGTGGAGTGGGCGAGGAGCCCGAATCTATAAATGGAAAAGTGAACAGCTCTTCACAGTGTCCAAGAGTAGGATCAGTTTTGTCCGGGCACTCGGCATGGTGGGAGGCCATCCGAGTGCCTCCCAATTTTTGGCAGCATGCATAGTGCAACACTATGAAAGACCCACTTACTAATAATGGGAACATTATTTAATGATGCTCTCCTCCCCATGTCTTCAAAAGGGCATCGAAGTGCCTCCCAAATTTTGGCAGTATGCATAGGGCAACACTATGGGAGACCCACTTCCTAATAATGGGAACATACAATACTTAATGAGGCCCTCCTCCACGTCTTTTAAAAGGGGCATCGAAGTGCCTGCCAATTTAAAAAAAAAAATTTTTTAATGTAATAAAAAAAAATATAATACACCAACACTGTCCCACAACTGAGAATGAGCCCTTAACATTTTCCACAGAAAAAATCCATTTTGGTTTCGTTTTTGGTCGTTTCATTGTGACTCCGTGAAAGTGGCATAATACTCAGACAACATTGATCACATCAGTGACCTAGGAGTCAGAAATGCTTAAAGGAGTCTTCCCATGCTGTTCCCATGTCATTTGAGCACTGTTCTTATACATTTGTGACTTTTTAGGGTTTATCCAGGCTGCCAGGGGTACCGCCGGAAAAATGCTCGGGTTTCCCATAGGTTAATATTGGGCTCCGTGCTTGGGTCGGGTTGATATGCTCGACCCGAGCATCGAGTACCCGAGCATTTTACTGCTCGCTCAGCACTAGTACTGATATGAAGTAGATATGTGAAAAATGTTATTTAATAACTATTTTACGTCGTATTACTATTTGGTTCAATGGCATAAAAATTCAGTGTTTGAAAATTGGGAGATTTTTTACTTTTTTGCCAAATTTTCTATATATTCCTAAATAAACACAACTAATATCGACCACAATTCAGTAACATGAAGTACAACATGTCACAAAAAAAAGGCTTAGAATCACTGGGATATGACAAAGCATTCCAGAGTTATTACCATATAAAGTGACAATGGTCAGATTTTCAAAATGAGACTCAGTCATTAACATATAAAGTGGGTCAGTCCTTAAGGGGTTAATCCAAAAACTCCTCCGGCATTTTTATTTTTCCAAATAACTCAAACACATCATTTTATATAAAATAGTAAGGATTTTATAAAAAAAAAATCTAGCAATAGTTTGAAAGAATTACGCTTCAATTCATTTGTTGTGTGTCAGGGTTCAAACTGATGAGATATTTTCTAGGTGTGTTGCTTATTTGTCCACAAAGCCACAGAAGTCCCTCCTTTAGGGTACCTTTACACGCCGCTACTGGCGGGTGGATACAACCAGCTACTTGCGAGAAATGTATCTTGCATCGGCAATGTACCCCGTAGTAGCGGCGTGTGAAGACGGTAGTAGACACCCGGCAGTAGATGCACCTGTTTCCGAGCACTGCCCTGAAACAGGTGGCTACACAGCCGATTGTAGCGACCTGTATCGGCGTGTAAAGAAGGAACAGAAGGGTTGTTTCTACACCATGCTATGTACCTGGTATGTAGCTGGGG
This sequence comes from Allobates femoralis, assembly GCA_033576535.1. NCBI lineage: Eukaryota > Metazoa > Chordata > Amphibia > Anura > Aromobatidae > Allobates > Allobates femoralis. The sequence continues at coordinate 466,794,416 of JARQOC010000003.1, forward strand.
CGTGACACAGGCTCCGGGTTACCGCGCCCCATCAGCGATCATTGGAGGAAGCTCCTGCATTACGATTGGTAGTCGCTGCATAGGGAGGCATATTTAAGGAGCTGACCAGTCACACTACACAATTGCTCGAGCGTCATGTATTAAACAGCCTCCTGCGATGCCTGCCCAATCATGATGTTCTGGCTTTGTCCTATTAGCGTACGGACGTCTCGTAATCCACAATTGTGGCACGCCTATGTGTTGTCCCTGCTGCACCAGGTCCGCCCATATTAGCTTGTTGTAGCGGTGTGTAAATGAGGTAAGGTGAGCTACAGAAGGTGACTTGAGACACCCGGCGGTGTATCTAGAGATAGATGTAACCTACTGTAGCGCACCTTGTGGCGGCGTGTAAAGGTGGTGCGATTACCGTTTGTAACCTTTTGTGCGTGCTCGTGCACGTGAAGTAGCTGGTTGTATCCACCCGCCAGTAGCGGCGTGTAAAGGTACCCTTACACTGAGTGTTTATTATCTATTATTCTTGCTTTGGTATTTTAGGTTTACAAGTGTTTTATTTTTCTTATTTGCCTATCCAGTCATCTTTTAGGTGTGGCTATAAATACTTTCCCCTGCTGATATTTCCTGCTGGTGATATTTTAATTTGGATGTCCAGTCTTTGTAAATGCCAGTTAGTGGAAGACCAGTTTAGAGTTTTTCTCTCTGCTGTTTGTTCTTTTCGTACTCTACCTCTTCTGTTTATCACTTCGATGTATACAGCACTCTCTTTAGCAGTCTTTACCTTATCCTTCATTTTTATATTTCGTGATTTGTTGTTACTTACCCCTGGGAACTCATTCTGTTTTAGCACCTTTTCCTTTGTGTAGGTATACTGCTCTGCCCTTCGGTTCCTTAGGATTAACATGGAGACCTCAATGGCAATTCAGGAAGAATAGTTTCAGAATTGCAATGGTTTAGTCTAAGTTTAGGGTCATTGCAGTCCCCACAGGATCTACCAAGGACAGTGGAGTCTAAATCTCTGGATTGTACAAGAACTGCATGTGTTAGGGTCCTTTCACATCAGCGGTTTTCGCTGATCGCGGCAGTTGCGGTTAAAAAACCGCAACTGCCGCGATTACTGCATAGCGGCTGCACTTGCGGTTCACTTGCGGCAAGCCCCATACAATGTCTATGGGGCTTGCAGTAAGCGTGCGGCAAGTGCGGCTTTGGCACATTGTATGGGGCTTGCAGCAAGTGAACCGCAAGTGCAGCCGTTATGCGGTAATCGCGGCAGTTGCGGTTTTTTCACCGCAGCTGCCGCGATCAGCAAAAACCGCTTATGTGAAAGGGGCCTAAGTTGCAGTATTTTCAGCGTTTTACCTACTTAGCCCATGTGAGTTGACTACACAATCATAACATTATCAAACAATATATGCAAGCTTTTCAGAATACATTTTCCAACTTTTCGCCTAATTTGTAGCTGCAAGATTTTAAATATCTACCTCCAAAAATGTTCCTAAATTTGGTTACGCTTGGTAAAGACAGGGCATGGTGAAATGCATCTGACAAATTCATAAATTTTGGTTTCTGGCACATGAAACTGATAGATGTGGCAAAATCATTAAAGATATCATGCTTATAAATAAATTGGGGTATCTTACTTCAGCACACTCTTTGTCAAGACAGAGATACAAAATTGTAGTGTTGATTAATAAGGACATCGGTTTTCAATTTCTATGCAATAATATTAGGATTTAGGTAACACATTATTAATTTATAAAAAGATAAATTTTGATATTAAGTTTTTCACTCCTGAAGAAATTTCATGGATAAGAACTAGTTGGGTCATTCAGGTCACCTTTTTAAAATTAATATTCCGGTTTTTGTTACAATGCAGTAGAGTCTGAATTTTATTTTTAGATACATATAATAGGATATATTCTCCCACGAAATGGGTGAAATGGGTTTTTGTATATCTTTCGCATGGCATTCTACATCAAAGTCTAAAATGACAATTGGATTACATGGATGGATTCATCCCAATACTATTCTGGTTGGCTAGAACTTATTTCCCCATTGTTAACATTCAGATGACTCAGTATCCTTCTATTCATTCTACTTAATTAAATGTACACTGTATAAAATACAAATTGATCTGCTATTTCCATTGCTAAAAGACATTTATTTCAATCTTGTAAATTCAGGAGCATCAATGTGAGTGCTCATTAATCAATGTTGCTGAATGAATATGAGTAGTGTAAAGACATAGAACAAAAGATCTGCCTCCGGGACATCTGACAGAAGAAAGCAAGCAGACTTAGTACTAATCTACACAAAAACGTACACTCTATGGCAGCAGCCCATCAACTTACTTTGAAAGACCCGTTTTCCAAGTTAGGAATTGACAGGTCCAGTCTACAGAGAGTTGCTTCTTGTCAGCCATGGTTATGCTCTTATTCTTCAATGCTTAGAGCTATTACTTCCAGGACATTTCAACTCATTACCTCAGCTGAAACGAATTCAGGGAAATATTGAAGACAATCATAAAATAATTTCTGCTGACATATCTATTCAACCATCTTTCTACTTATTGGTGAATAATTGTACTATCGTTTTGCACCAAAAAGTGGTGTGGCATGGGTATATGCAGTGGGCTTCCATACAGATGTGCAAACTTTTTTTTATAGAAAAATTAGTTCCTAGCATTCAGATGAAAATGAGATGCATAATTAATTGGAAATAATTTTTATATGTGATATTTTGGGATGTATTATACAAATTAAAGTACTAACGAGGTATTATTGAATGCATTAAAGTACAATGGAATTTAAATAAAAATAGGCTTCAGTACAAAACATGGTCACAACTACAGCTAAATATACAGCATGTGAAATAAGTATTGAACCCATCATCAATTTTCGGAAAAAATATATTTCTAAAGGTGGTATTTACATTAATTTCTCAACAGATGTCAGTAACAACCTATTCAATCCACACAGGCAAAGAAATCAAGCCATAGATGTACATAACTTAAGTAATCTGTTATAACGAGTAGTGACACACGGAAAGAGTATTGTAAACATGCAGAAATAGTAGCACAAAAAATCCACAGAAAGTCATGATAATAGCTATATTCTATTAGTAATTGGAAAGGAATCATGCCACTTGCTGAAAAATAATATAAGCTTGTTGAACTGATGGCCTGTACAAAAAGGTTTTCATTATGAAGGTGCCACACAAGAAATGCCTCATAATTAGTGATGAGCGAGCACTAAAATGCTCGGGTGCTCAGTGCTCTGGCCGAGCATCTCAAGATACTCGTGTACTCGGCCGAGCACCGAGCCCAATGTAAGTCAATGAGTGACAGGCTCCGCCCACAGACTTCCGGTTATAAAACGAGTATTGCTGGGAAAGGGCGGGAGGGGGGCTTTTTGAAATCGCTGCAACATACAACACCTTGCTGCGGCCCCCAGAGGGATCCTAACAATGAATCTGCTCTCTGTGAGGTGCCAGCTCACTGTGTGCACTGAAGGGAGCTGTGTACGTGTGTCAGATCGCTTATTATTACCGAGCAGTCCGAACATCTCGGCGGTACTTGGTGATCGCCGAGCATCCCGAGTAACGGGATACTCGTGCGAGTAACGAGTAGCACAGAGCATACTCGCTCATCCCTACTCATAATGGGTAAAATTAGTGAGCTGTCTCCAAACCTTTACAACCTTATTGTTGCAAAACATACAGAACTGCAGGCATTGGTTATAGAACAATCTCTAAACTACTGAAGGTTTCAGTGAGCACCCTTGAGGCCATAATCTGAAAGTGGTCATTTCACCATAAACCTGGCTCCAAAAAGGTGCTCCCTGCAAAACTACAGATAGAAGAGTGAAAAGAATTATCAGTGAGTTGTCCAAGAGCCAAAAACACCCGGTGCAGAACTACAGGAAGACTTAAAATCAGTGGGTTTAATTGGTTAAAAGAAACAATAAAAAATGCACTCATCCTCCATGACCTGTAGGCGCACTCCCCATGTAAAACTTCATTGCTGAACAAAAAGCATGCTCAATTTAGACAAGCCTGTGAAATACTGGGAGAATATAGTCTTTTTAGATGAGACCAAAATTGAACTCTTGAATGCCACAATACACACCATGTTTGGAAGCCAAGAGGCACCAAATATCACTCCAATAACCCATAACAACAGTGCAGATTGGAGGTGAGAAAATCATGGTGTGAGACTGTTTTTCAGCATACAGCACTGCAAAACTTCATAAGGTTGAAGGAAGGATGAATGGACAAATGTACCGATACATTCTTGATAAAAGTCTGTTGCCATCTACAAGGATAATAAAGATGAAATGAGGGTAAACATTTCAGAAAAACAATGATCCGTAACATACAGCCAAGGAAACTTTCTATTTGTTTCAGAGAAAGAAAATAAAGCTACTAGAATAGTCCAGCCAATCACCTTAACTGTATCCAATAGAAAATTTATGGAAAGAAATAAAGTTCAGTGTTTATAGAAGGAGCCCACGGAAACTTAAATAACTTACTAACAAATCGTCAAATCTGCTTTGTTCAGGTAAATGTTTTGAAACTTTAAAATGACCCCTAAAGCCTTCCTCGAAGGTTTGGGACAAAAATGCTTGCCAAAAGACCTGGTGACTGAGAACTCTGCTAGCTAAGGCTTCCAGTTTCTTTCTACATGATGAATTTAAGGGAGCTTTAAAATAATGTTTTTAAGCTTCCTTGAGTTTCCAAGTGTTGGGACAGCTGCAGGATTTCAATCTTTGGAAGAGTAACAGATGTGTCAGCGGGTATTGAATCCATGAATCTTAAAAGCTTCTTTAAATATCCATTTAAGAAAACATTTATTTATTTACTACCTGTACTTCCCAGCTACGCCGGGTTAATAAATAACTGCTGTTAGCTATAACAAAATAGAATTTGAATATGTCATATTAATGACCTGTAGGAAAATAGAAACTGAGCTGTGATTGGTTGCTATAGGCAGCCTAATAAATCTCCAGCCAACAGTAAACCCTCCCCCAGCCAGGCAGTATATATTACCTCACACATACACATAAAAGACAGCTCATGTGACTGACATCTGCCTTAATTCCCTATATGGCACATGTGTTGCACATTGGCTATTTTTTATCAGATGCTTATTTTTGGAAATTAAAGATACCAGATGTATGAGGCGAGTTGTGTGAGGCGATTTGTGCATATCTGTGTCTGTCTGTGTGTGTCCCTGGGGTGTGTGTGTGTGTCCCAGTGGTGTGCGTGTGTCCCTGTGGGGGGGACCCTGTGGTGTGTGTCCTTTTGGGGGGGAGGGGTGTCTCTGTGGTGAGTGTCCATCCCTATCGGGTCTGTGTGTTCCTGTGGGGTGTGTGTGTGTGCCTTTGTGTCCCTGTGGGGTGTGTATGTGTGTATGTCCCTGTGGTGTGTGTGTCCCTGTGGGTGAGTGCATGTGTCCCTATAGGGTGTGTATGTGTGTGTGTCCCTGTGGGGGGGTGTCTGTGTGCTGTGTGTCTCTGTGTTGTGTGTGTCTCTTTGTGGTGTGTGTGTTTGTGTTCGGGTGCGTGGTGAGTATCCAATGTTGGAGCTCTACCTTAGCTGTTACTCTTTGTGTGCATACATGTGTATACATGTCCCCGTGCGTGATGAATATTCCATGTCAGGGCCCCACCTGAGTGACTATATGCTGGCATATGCTGTTAGTCTTTGGTGCTGTTATTACGCTCTCTCATTCACAACTGTCAACTGGTAACTGTCACTTTCTCTCCATTATGTAGATAGGGCCAAAATTGTTTGGTGAACTGGAACACGCGGGGTTAAAATTTCACCTCATAACATAGCCTATGACGCTCTCGGGTTCCAGACGTGTGACTGTGCAAACTTTTGTGGCTGTAGTTGCGACGGTGTAGATGCCAATCCCGGAAATACACACACACACATACAGACATTCAGCTTTATACATTAGATTTTTTTTAATCATTTTGTTTTGTGTTATTACATTTTTTTGAAAAAAGGATCTTCTTTTAGGTCGATTACCCTTACAAGAAATGCCTCTGCTGTGACACGGCATCACGTAGGATGTAAAGTTGCAGGCTGATAGTCTTGCCCTTAGTCCTGGAGTTGCCATGTTGGACATAAGGACTATTTGGAGTTCAGAGAAGAGCAAGGCCTTCTATATTTGCCTCGTGGCCGAGTAGGCCTAATTTTATTTTTCCCTTCCGCAGTTTAATGCCTGCTGCGCTTCCCCCTGCTGGATTAGCAGAACTGCAGCCTTCATGCTACACTTCAAAGCCCTAAATGGACTTTTTCCTAAATGAACTGTGCCCTTAATGGACTGTGCCCCATTATCTTCTTGGCCTGTGCCCCATTTGGACTCTGATGATTCTTGAGGGACTTTCTGGGTGTTGTGGACTGTTGTGTGTAAAGGGGAAAAATGGGAGGACTAGATGAGAGAGCCAGGTGATTTGTTTGAAAAGTTCAAGGATCATGAAAAACTCACTCATATGCTTGTGCTCCCTTTGTTGTGCTGCTGCCACAATAAGAGAATGGACTCCAATGCCTATGTGAACCTCTGTGGACTTTGTGCCTCTTTCTGCCTATCTGCCTCTGTGGACTTTTGTTGGCCTATTGGCCTGTTTATAAAAAAATCATTAGACTTGGACCTTAATGTTCTGGGGTCTTAACTAGGGATGAGCAAACCTTTTGAAGTTCAGGTTCAGTTTGGTTCACCTAATTGGCATACGTTCGGCAAATTGATAGACAAACAGTTCAGCAAACTTCTTAACCCATTCAAATCAATGGGATGCAAAATCAAGGACCTAGAAAATACCTTCAAAGGGGCCCAAAAGCAGCCAACACATCTCAAATCGTTTTACAGTGGAGCCCCACTCTTTTGGCACAGACATTGCCTTCCTACACTATTACTTAGCAATCTTCAGTGCTGCTGTCACCATGCATCTAGGCCCGCTCATAAACCTCAGACATATTGACTGATTTCTCCCCTAATTGGTTAAACACAGACTTAGCCCCACCCACCCTTCTGATATCTGTGTTTGGTGCTAATATGGCAACTAAACTGTCGTCAGATTACAGTAAAAATAAATACATAATTAAAAAAATTGTTGTGTCCCCCTCCAATTTTGATAAGAGCCAAGATAAATCCACCGACTGTGGTTTGCAGGCTGCACCTACAGTATCTGCTGTACCCTAGATGTCAAAGAAACATAGTAGATACCCCATGCCTTTTCATTTTTTGTTTAATTAATACATTTTTTAAAGCTAAATAAAAGCTAAAACACCCTTCAGTGCAACATGAAAGTTATTAAAGGGTGCAAGCTTACAAAATATAGGTGGTGGGACATTATATTGCTGTTTGACATCTATCTGTAAATTGTCTTTTTTATCTATAAATCTTTCCATACCTTACATCTATCTATCTATCTATCTATCTATCTATCTATCTATCTATCTATATATCTATCTATCCTATCTAATCTATCTATCCATTCATCCATCGATTTGAACAGCTGAAAAGTTAAGTACTCTTTAAAATCGTAAAATACTTTAAAATCTTGAAAAGAATTACCAGGCCATCTACAGCCCTCAAGGTCTGCAAGCTTTGCAAGCTTTTAGGATTTCTTTAGTATTGCAGATGGGATAATTTCATCACTTTTTGATTCTGAAAGCATGCACTGTTTGCGGCCCTTGAGGACAGCCCTTTGTCAGCCCTTGTCTACAGAACTGTGTGTAGTGTCTTGCATTTCATACCTCAGACCATCAGGCAAGAGGCCTGCAGCTTTTTCGCCAGTATCTGTAAGGCAGTATATAAGCACCTGTTTACAGAAACAGTCCAGCACACCAGGAGTGAAGTAAAAAACCTTTAGGGTACCTTTACACGCCGATACTACAGGATGGATACAACCCGCTACAGGCTACAAATGTAGCTTGTAGCGTCAATATAGCCCGTAGTAGCGGCGTGTGAAGACGGGACGAGACAGCCGGCAACAGATACATCTGTTTCCGAGCACTGCTCGAAAATAGATGGCTACAAAGCCGATTGTAGCGACCTGTATCGGCGTGTAAAGAAGCTACAGAAGGGATGTCTATACACCAGGCGATGTACCTGGTATGTAGCTGGGGTGTGACACAGGCTCCGGGTTTCCGCGCCCCCTTCAGCGATCATTGGAGGAAGCTCCTGCGTTGCGATTGGTTGTCGCTGCACAGGGCGGCATATTTAAGGAGCTGACCAGTCACACTACACAATTGCTCGAGCGTCAAGTATTAATCAGCCTCCTGCGATGCCTGCCCAATCATGATGTTATTGCTTTGTCCTATCAGCGTACGGACGTCTCGTAATCCACAATTGTAGCACGCCTATGTGCTGTCCCTGCTGCACCAGGTACGCCCATATTAGCTGGTTGTAGCGGTGTGTAAATGAGCTAAGATGAGCTACAGATGGCTACTTGAGACACCCGGCGATGTATCTAGCTATAGATGTTGCGTAGCGTAGCGCACCTTGTGGCGGCGTGTAAAGGAGGTGCGTTTACCGCTTGTAACCGTTTGAGCGTGCTCGTGCACGTGAAGTAGCGGGTTGTATCCATCCTCCAGTAGCGGCGTGTAAAGGTACCCTAAATGTAGCAACTTTTGAAAAAAAGGCCATGGTGTTATATGATGTAATTTGTAACATTTATCGGACCAAAACAGTCACAATTTTAGCATAGGCACTAGGGATGAGCGAGTCCTAAATTACTCGGAATCGCTAGACCCGCACGAGTCCGAGCCCAGGACTCGCTACTCGTTGCGAGTCTAGCGAGTCCAATGTTAATGAATAGGGAACCGAGTAATAACGAATAATGCTATTTCCAAATCGCTGATGTGTCTCTGAAAGTGTGCGAGTCCAAACTCGCAGGTTTTTCTCTTATTTGGAGCCGAGCTGCAGGCAGGACACCGTACAGCAACGCACTGGCACAGGAAAAAATTGTTTAGTACGCAGAACCAGGCACTGTTAGGGCTCCTTCACATTTGCGTATGGTAACGCAGCGTATGCTGCGTTCCCATACGCATCCAAACGCATGCGCACTGCGTTCCTATGTTTAACATAGGAACGCATAGTGCCTGCGTTTGGCAGCGTTTGCTGCGTTCGGGTGCGGATGCGGACGATATCTGCTCTCTTCAGGGTCCAGCGTCCGCACCCGGGACGCAGCATGTTGCATTTTTTGGGCGCTCGGGGACCTTGGAAGATCAGCAAGCGTCCCCAAGCGCACAAAACCTGCATTGTCTTCAATGGGTCCGCAGTGTTCTGCGCTTGACAGCGCAGGAGAACGCTGCGGACCCATTGAAAAATCTCCCGGTGGCCGCCGGTGATGTCACAGGAGCTCACCGACGGCCACCGGGAGATCAGCTCAGCCTCTGCTTCTTCTCTTCTTCTTCCTTTCTTCTTGTCTTCTTCCCCGCCGGCGGTAATCTCCTAGCGATGTCGGCGGGGAGAACAGCTGATTTGACAGCTGTTTGAATCTTCCCGCGCCGACATCTCCTCTCGGTGTCGGCGCGGGAAGATTCAAACAGCTGTCAAATCAGCTGTTCTCCCCGCCGACAGTCCCGGAGCTTACCGGCGGCCGGGGGGCGGAGATCTCCGGCGCTGATCTCCGCCCCGGCCCGCCCCCGGACAAAGCCGATTGGCTGGCCGGGCTCCCTAGTGATGTGTCCGCAGGCGGACATTATCCGCTGCGGACACATCAAAAGACCATGCTTTTGACAGCGTTTGTGTCTGCATGCCATCAGCATGCAGACACAAACGCAAATGTGAAGGTAGCCTTAGGCTGCGGTGCTGGCTGCGTGCAAGTTTACAAGTACCGTGCGAGCTGCAGGCAGGACACCGTACAGCAACGCACTGGCACAGGAAAAAAATTGTTTAGTACGCAGAACCAGGCACTGTTAGGCTGCGGTGCTGGCTGCGTGCAAGTTTACAAGTACCGTGCGAGCTGCAGGCAGGACACCGTACAGCAACGCACTGGCACAGGAAAAAATTGTTTAGTACGCAGAACCAGGCACTGTTAGGCTGCGGTGCTGGCTGCGTGCAAGTTTACAAGTACCGTGCGAGCTGCAGGCAGGACACCGTACAGCAACGCACTGGCACAGGAAATGTTTTGTGGAAAAATGGCACCAAAATTATTTGGTAGACTAGTGCCAAAAATAGAAAAAGCTTAGGATTACAGCTCTGCGGAAAGCTGGGTGAACTAAGCTCTGAGGATGGTGCTGGATTCACTGTAAGGCTGCTCCTATCTCCCCTTCCTTACAGTCCTGTACAGCAATCCTCCATCCTGGTAGTTCTGAAAAGAACTTTTGGGTTATGTGTGAGGAATCTTGACTCCTACACTCCGTCCTGTTAGTTCTGAAAAGAACTTTTGGGTTATATGTGACTCCTACACTGCCTAACTGTCCCTAGATCTGCTCCAAGTCTCCCTGCACTAGGTCAGCTCTTTCCAGGAATGTGCCCAAAATGGCGGGGGCAAGCCTTATATACTGCCTTGCCTGTCATAGATGACATAGGCATCACGACGGACAGCAGCCAATCATAGTCCTGACACAACCAAAGCTGCTATGGCATTACTGACTATGATTGGCTAAGATGCTTGTCCTTCTTCACAAGTTTTCTGACCTAACACGCAATGCTGACTAGTAACATAAAAGATTCTGGATTCGCGAGTCCCGAATAGAGAATACAGGACTCGGAATCGCAGACTCGCTAGGATTCGGACTCGTAGACTCGCTCAGACTCGCTGCTGTTTGGGGAGATTCAAGCTATATAGCGATGTGATAGAGCGAGTCTAGCGAGTCTAGCGAGTGAGATAAAGTAAACTCTGACAAAACTAAGATTGCCATTGACTTGCATTGGACTCGTTACTGAGCGAGTATTCGCTAAAAGACTCGCCGATTACCGAGTCCAGCGAGTCCCTTAAGAATCGCCGAGTAACGAGTCCTAGCGAGTAGACTCGCTCATCCCTAATAGGCACTTAGCATAAACTATAATAAGTTTAAAGACACATATATCAATATACACATTATATATAAGCAGGGCCGGCCTCAGGCTAAATTGCGCCCTGTGCAAAATTCCCCTTTGGTGCCCCAGACCATGTCACATGAGACATGCAGCCAATCAGTGGCAGCTTCATTTTTTCCTCACATAAACCGACATCCCGAGGAAATCAGGGAACAACAGCAGCTCTCATTTATTCTGAAGCCGCCATCGGCGATCTGAGGCGGGCACGAGAAACGTGACCGCGCATGTCGGATCGCCACATATCGCCAGGCGAGATTGCGGTGTGTGCCGGTACCATAAGAGATTACGCTTCAAGGAACCATTTAACAATAATGGGTTCATGTGAATATACTACTATGCATGTGTTTATACACACAACACACCTTGCATTAAAATGATGCCCCTCAGCTCCATGAACATAATCATACACCCTTGATGGTAACAATAGCACATATATGTTTATTAAAAAAAATAAACCTTTAGGACCTGTGCCCTTGAACAGGATTAGCAGCATTCTAGCACTGCATATTTTCTGTTGCGTCCAAAATGCTGCATTGTACAGAGCCAGCGCAGTGGATGGATTAATGAATGCCGTTTCCACTGTGCTTCTATTTTACTCAGTGTAAACTGACATGTGGCAGTGGTGGCAGCTACCTGAGCCGCAGCATGTCAATTTATGCTTGCAAAGAAGGTAGTGTTCTGAGCGGGAGCATACAGCAAGAAGATGCTGCACCAAGAACCCTAATCATGACACGGACGCTACGTTCTCCCACTCAGAGGACTAGCATCTCTGCAGGAATAGATTAACTATTTGCAGCTCTGAAAACCATACCACAGGTCAGAATATGATGCGTAATGAAGAATCACAGTGGAAACGGTATTAATTAATCCATCCACTGTGCTGCTACTGTACAATACAGCATTTTGGATATCCAAAACGCTACTAATCCTAATTGTGGGCATGAACCGTTAGGGCCTGTACCCACAATCAGTGTTAGCAGCGTTTTGGATGTAGCATATTTTTTCTACATCCAAAACACTACGTAATTCATACTTAGGGGTCAGGGTTAGGATTAGGTTTTAAGGTCAGGGGTTATGATTAGGTGTTAGGGTCAGGGGTTAGGATTAGGTGTTAGGGTCAAGGATTAGGGTCAGGGGATAGGATTAGGTGTTAGGGTCAGGGGTTAGGGTTAGTTAGGGTTCTGTGGTTAGGATTAGATATTAGGGTCAGGGATTAGGATCAGGGATAGGATTAGATGTTAGGGTCAGGGATTAGGGTCAGGGGATAGGATTAGGTGTTAGGGTCAGGGATTAGGGTCAGGGGATAGGATTAGGTGTTTGGGTCAGGGATTAGGATTAGAGCCCGGGGTTAGGATTAAGTGTTAGGGTGAGGGATTAGGATTAGGGTCAGGGGATAGGATTATGTGTTAGGCTCAGGGGTAGGATTAGGTGTTAGGGTCATGGTTTAGGGTTAGGATTAGTTGTTAGGGATTAGGTGTTAGGGTCAGGGGTTAGGATTAGGTGTTAGGGTCAGGGATTAGGATTAGGGTCAGGGGTTAGTTGTTAGGGTCAGTGGTTAGGATTAGATGTTAGGGTCAGTGATTAGGGTTACATTTTAGGGTCAAGGGTTAGGATTAGGTGTTAGGGTCAGGGATTAGGATAAAGTGTTAGGGTCAGGGATTATGTGTTAAGGTCAGGGGTAGGATTAGGTGTTAGGGTCAGGTATTATGTGTTAGGGTCAGGGATTAGGATTAGGGTCAGGGGTTAGTTGTTAGGGTCAGTGGTTAGGATTAGATGTTAGGGTCAGTGATTAGGATTAGGGTCAATGGTTAGGATTAGGTGTTAGAAACTACACCTGTTCACTGACTGTGGTCACAGAGAGAGAGGGCCCAATCATCTTACTGGTATCGAGGTCTTGCCGTGTGTGACAGAAAATAGTCACTTCAGTGACTCCTTACAGCTGCAATACAAGGCGGGAACCAGGGTGATTAGACCGCTGTACAATGATTGGAGCAGGGGCAGCAGGTGTAACTTAACTTGCTCTCTCTGCTCCAATCAAACTGCTTGTGTTGCCATGGCGCCGGCAACAGGAGGAGGGCGGGAAAGGCACTTCAGGGAGGGCGGTACAAGCAACAAGGAGGACGGGACAGGTAACTCAAACGTGCGGACGGCGGGGGGGCGGGACGGGCACTTACAGGAGGGCGGGGGCACTGCAGGAAATAATAGTATTAACCCTTTAATCGGCGGAGCCGCAGAGAGACCATAAATATCCGTCTCTCTGGCGCCCCCTTTGAAGCATGGCAGGCGGCGCCCTGTGCGACCGCACAACTTGCACAGCGGTAGGGCCGGTCCTGTATATAAGGAAAGTACTTCAGGGATTAGCATAGTCCATTACAATGGTGCAAAGTCCATTAAGGAAACAGTTCTTTAAGGTGTAGCCTGAAGGCTGCAGTCCTGCTAATTCAGCAAGGAGGAAGCACAGCCATCACTAAACTTAAGAAGGGGAAAAATAAAATGAACATAAAAACAGGCCTCACTCTTTTAAGAACTCAACAACAACTGAAGAAAAGTTTTTGAACATGCCAACTAAATGACGGGTCAGCGACCCAACAATAGGCCTTTTAATGGTCAGTTCTCTCTTTAACCCCTTAAGGACCGAGTCACTTTGCAGCTTAATGACCGGACCATTTTTTGTAATTCTGACCACTCTCCCTTTATGAGGTAATATCTCTGGAACGCTTCAACAGATCCTAGCGATTCTGAGATTGTTTTTTCGTGACATATTGGGCTTCATGATAGTATTAAATTTAGGTCTATAATTTTTGCGTTTATTTGTGAAAAAATAAAAAATTTGGCAAAAATTTTGAAAATTTAGCAATTTTCAAATTTTTAATTTTTATTCTGCTAAACCAGAGAGTTATGTGCCACAAAATAGTTAATAAATAACATCTCCCACATGTCTACTTCACATCAGCACAATTTTGGAAGAAAAAAAAAAATTTGGTAGGACGTTATAAGGGTTCAAAGTTCATCAGCAATTTTTCATTTTTCCAGCAAAATTTACAAAACCAATTTTTTAGTGACCACATCACATTTGAAGTCTCTTTGAGGGGTGTACATGACAGAAAACACCCAAAAGTTACACCATTCCAAAAACTGCACCCCTCAAGCTACTCAAAACTATATTGAAGAAGATTATTAACCCTTCAGGTGCTTCACAGGAACTAAAATAAAGTTGAAGGAAAAAATGGGCATTTTAATTTTTGTAACAAAAATGTTCTTTTAGCCTCAATTTTTTCATTTTCACATGGGCAACAGGATAAAATGCATCCTAAAATTTGTTGGGCAATTTCTCCTGAGTACACCGATACCTCATATATGGTCATAAACCACTGTTTGGGCGCACGGCAGGGCTCAGAAGGGAGGGAGCGCAATTTGAATTTTAGAGCCAATTTTCCGTTCAAAAAGTGAAATAGCGCTCCTTCACTTCTGAGCTCTGCCGTGCGCCCAAACAGTGGTTTATGACCACAAATAAGGTATCGGTGTACTCAGGAGAAATTGCCCAACAAATTTTGTGATGTATTTTATCCCTTTGCCCATGTGAAACTGAAAAAATGTAGGCAAAAAGAATATTTTTGTGAAAAAAAAAGTGTTTTTTTTCATTTTTATGAATGAATTTGTGAAGCATCTGTTGGTTCAAAGTGCTCACTATGCATCTAGATACCTTCCTTAGGGGGTCTAGTTTCCAAAATGGGGTCATTTGTGGGGGAGCTCCAATGTGGAGACACACGGGGGCCCTCCATACGCGACATGGTGTCCGCTAACAATTTGAATGGAAAATGAGCTCAAATTGTTAGCGGACACCATGTCGCGTTTGGAGGGTCCCTGTGTATCTCCACATTGGAGCTCCCCCACAAGTGACCCCATTTTGGAAACTAGACCCCCGAAGGAACGTATCTAGATGCATAGTGATCACTTTGAACCCCCATATGCTTCATAAATTCATCCGTAAAAATGAAAAAGCACTTTTTTTTTTCCACAAAAAAATTATTTTTTTCATTATTACGGATCAATTTGTGAAGCATCTGGGGGTTCAAAGTGCTCACTATGTACCTAGATATGTTCCTTTGGGGGTCTAGTTTCCAAAATAGGGTCACTTGTGGGGGAGCTCCAATGTGGAGACACACAGGGACCCTCCAAACGCGACATGGTGTCCGCTAACAATTTGAGCTCATTTTCCATTCAAATTGTTAGCGGACACCATGTCGCGTTTGGAGGGTCCCCGTGTGTCTCCACATTGGAGCTCCCCCACAAGTGACCCTATTTTGGAAACTAGACCCCCAAAGGAACATATCTAGGTACATAGTGAGCACTTTGAACCCCCAGATGCTTCACAAATTGATCCGTAATAATGAAAAAATAATTTTTTTGTGGAAAAAAAAGTGCTTTTTCATTTTTACGGATGAATTTCTGAAGCATATGGGGGTTCAAAGTGATCACTATGCATCTAGATACGTTCCTTCGGGGGTCTAGTTTCCAAAATGGGGTCACTTGTGGGGGAGCTCCAATGTGGAGATACACAGGGACCCTCCAAACGCGACATGGTGTCCGCTAACAATTTGAGCTCATTTTCCATTCAAATTGTTAGCGGACACCATGTCGCGTATGGAGGGCCCCCGTGTGTCTCCACATTGGAGCTCCCCCACAAATGACCCCATTTTGGAAACTAGACCCCCTAAGGAAGGTATCTAGATGCATAGTGAGCACTTTGAACCAACAGATGCTTCACAAATTGATCTGTAAAAATGAAAAAAGAAAATTTGTGTGGAAAAAAAAAGTGCTTTTTCATTTTTATTGATGAATTTGTGAAGCATCTGGGGGTTCAAAGTGCTCACTATGCATCTAGATATGTTCCTTAGGGGGTGTAGTTTCCGAAATGGGGTCACTTGTGGGGGAGCTCCAATGTGGAGACACACCGGGAACCTCCAAACGCGACATGGTGTCCGCTAATAATTTGAATGGAAAATTAGCTCAATTTGTTAGCGGACCCCATGTCGCGTTTGGAGGGTCCCCGTGTGTCTCCACATTGGAGCTCCCCCACAAGTGACCCCATTTTGGAAACTAGACCCCCAAAGGAACGTATCTTTATGCATAGTGAGCACTTTGAACCCCCAGGTGCTTCAGAAATTCATCCGTAAAAATGAAAAAGCACTTTTTTTTCCACAAATAACTTCTTTTTACATTATTACAGATCAATTTGTGAAGCATCTGGGGGTTCAAAGTGCTCACTATGCATCTAGATATAATCCTTTGGGGGTCTAGTTTCCAAAATGGGGTCACTTGTGGGGGAGCTCCAATGTGGAGACACACAAGGGCTCTCCATACGCAACATGGTGTCCACTAACAATTGGAATTGTTAGCGGACACCTTGTAGGATATGAATAGCCCCTATGTGCCTAAACATTGGAGCTCCTCCACAAGTGACCCCATTTTGGAAACTAGACCACCCAAGGAACGTATCTAGATGCATAGTGAGCACTTTGAACCCCCAGGTGCTTCACAAATTGATCCGTAAAAATGAAAAAAGAAACTTTTTGTGGAAAAAAACTTGCTTTTTCATTTTTATGGATGAATTTCTGAAGCACCTGGTGGTTCAAAGTGATCACTATGCATCTAGATACGTTCCTTCGGGGTCTAGTTTCCAAAATGGGGTCACTTGTGGGGGAGCTCCAATGTTCAGGCACACAGGGAGGGGCTCTCCATACCCGACATGGTTTCCGCTAACAATTGGAGCTAATTTTCTATTGAAATTGTTAGCGGACACCTTGTCGCATATGGAGAACCCATGTGCACAAGGGCAACTGGTAGAGTTGGGTTACAGCACCAGAAAATGCCGCCTCTAATGAATGCGCTATTTTCTTGGGTCGAAATTTGCAGCGTGGGGGACCCACAACATTTGAGTCTCTCCACGCTGAGGATTCCAGTCAGCCAGCTACCAAGTTGTACATGGCTGGCTACAAATACAGCGAAGGCTTTTTTTATTTCTAGAACTAATTCTAGGAAAAAAAAATGACGTAGGGCTCCGCCATATTTTTGGTCCAGCCAGGTACAACTTGGCAGCTACAGACTGCCAGCAACCCCCAGCTGCCTCGTTGTACCTGGCTGCAACCAAAAATACAGCAAAGCACATTTTTTTTATTTCTAGAACTAATTCTAGAAAAAAAAAAATGGCGTAGGGCTCCGCCATATTTTTGGTCCAGCCAGGTACAACTTGGCAGCTACAGACTGCCAGCAACCCCCAGCTGCCTCGTTCTACCTGGCTGCAACCAAAAATACAGCGAAGCCCATTTTTTTTTTATTTCTAGAACTAATTCTAGAAAAAAAATGACGTAGGGCTCCGCCATATTTTTGGCCCAGCCAGGTACAACTAGGCAGCTGGGGGCTGGAATCCTCAGCATGGAAAGGCCCAAGCGTTCTGGGCCCCCCATGCTGCGAATTGCAGCCCGCAGCCGCCCCAGAAAATGGCGCATTCATTGAAGCGCCATTTTCTGGCGCTGTACCCATGCTCTTCCAGTTGCCCTGGTGCCGGTGGCAAACTGGGTAATAAAGGGGTTAATGCCAGCTTTTTATTGGCAGCTGGCACTAAGCCCGAGATTCATAATATAGGGCCAATGTTAGACCCGCCATTAGGAATCTCTGGTAAATAGTCAGAAAATACACACATAGAAAAATCTTTTTATTTAAAAAAAAACAAACAAAATTCGGACTCCATCTTTATTATAAAGATCCGACGTAGTCCACAACGAAGGTCCCACGACGCTCGATCGCATCCGACGTAGTCCACAACGAAGGTCCCACGATTGCCATGCAGGAGGATCGGACTGCAAAGTAGCAATCTGACAGCCCGGGTGTAGTGATCCACTATGTGGATCGCTGCACCGGGGCTGTGAGATCGCTTTCTGCAGCTCAATCCGCATGACGGATCGGACTGCAGAGCAGCGATCTGGCAGCCCGGGTGCAGCACCGGGGCTGCGAGATCGCTTTCTGCAGCTCGATCCTCATGCAGGAGGATCGGACTGCAGAGCAGTGATCTGGCAGCCCGGGTGCAGCGCCGAGGCTGCGAGATCGCTTTCTGCAGCTCGATCCTCATGCAGGAGGATCGGACTGCAGAGCAGCGATCTGGCAGCCCGGGTGCCGTGCCAGGGCTGCAAGATTGCTTTCTGAAGCTCGATCTCCATGCAAGGGAAATCCCCTGCATGGAGAGCAAGCTGCAGAAAGCAATCTGACAGCTTGGGCGCAGTGGTCTGAAAGCCCGGATCACTGTGCAGTAGATCACTGCGCCCAAACTGTCAGATTGCTTTCTGCAGCTCAATCCCCATGCAAGGGGATTCCCCTGCATGAAGAGCAAGCTGCAGAAAACAATCTGACAGCTTGGTTTCAGTGATCCACTGGATCACTGCGCCCGAGCTGTCAGATTGCTTTCTGCAGCTCAATGCCCATGCAAGGGGAATCCCCTGCATGAAGAGCAAGCTGCAGAAAACAATCTGACAGCTTGGTTTCAGTGATCCACTGGATCACTGCGCCCGAGCTGTCAGATTGCTTTCTGCAGCTCAATGCCCATGCAAGGGGAATCCCCTGCATGAAGAGCAAGCTGCAGAAAACAATCTGACAGCTTGGTTTCAGTGATCCACTGGATCACTGCGCCTGAACTGTCAGATCTCTTTCTGCAGTTCAATCCCCATGCAGGGGATGGGGGATCAGGGATCCCCCTACAGGGGGATCAGGGATCCCCTTGCAGGGGGATGGGGGATCAGGGATCCCCTTGCAGAGGGATGGGGGTTCAGGGATCCCCCTGCAGGGGAATGGGGGATCAGGGATCCCCTTGCAGAGGGATGGGGGATCAGGGATCCCCTTGCAGAGGGATGGGGGTTCAGGGATCCCCCTGCAGGGGAATGGGGGATCAGGGATCCCCTTGCAGGGGGATGGGGGATCAGGGATCCCCCTGCAGGGGGATGGGGGATCAGGGATCCCCCTGCAGGGGGATGGGGGATCAGGGATCCCCCTGCAGGGGGATGGGGGATCAGGGATCCCCTTACAGGGGGATGGGGGATCAGGGATCCCCCTGCAGGGGGATAGGGGATCAGGGATCTCCCTGCAGGGGGATGGGGGATCAGGGATCCCCCTGCAGTGGGATCAGGGATCCCCTTGCAGGAGGATGGGGGATCAGGGCAGGGATCCCCCTGAAGGGGATCTGCAGGGGGTCTTACCGGACGTCGGGTCCGGAAGGATGAGCGGCGGTGGGAGGAGGCTGACAGCAGGAGGCGGCGGCGTCAGAGACAGACGCACCCACCGGCAGGAGGAGGTGAGCGGAAGGAAGCGGCGGGAAGAGGTGATCACAGGGTTGGTGATCACCTCTTCCCTCCGGTTACCGGCGGTGGCGGGGGGGGCCCAGAAACAGCAGGGGACAGGGGGGACAGCGGGGGACCCGGGACAGGGCGGGGACAAGAAGGATGAGTGCGTGGCGTGCAGACACAGCAGGGGACAGGGGGGACAGCGGGGGACCCGGGACAGGGCGGGGACAAGAAGGATGAGTGCGGGGCGTGCAGACACAGCAGGGGACAGGGGGGACAGCGGGGGACCCGGGACAGGGCGGGAGACAAGAGGGATGAGTGCGGGACGGGCGTCTGAAGCAGGGGACAGCAGGGGACAGGGGGGAAGAGCGGGGGTGCCAGAGAGGGGGTCAAGGGGAATTAGCAGGGGGGGATGTGGACACAGTGGGCACAGGAGCAGTGGGCCAGCCAGGGATGTGTGCAGGAGCCGGGCACAGCTGACAGCCCGGCTCCTGCAGCGATCGCTCAGGGAAGTGCTGACATTCAGCACTTTCCTGCGCGATTTTGATGTGATCGGTCGGTCAGTTTGACTGACCGATCACATCGCTCTGAGTGTGGGGACCCCTAAAAAGGGTCCCCACACCTCTTCCCCTAACCCTCAGCTGTCACTGACAGTTGTTAGAATTGAACTGTCACTGTTCGTTTAGAAGCAGTGACAGTTCAAAGCCATGACGAGTATACTCGTCATGATGCGGGAACTGACATCTTTTCATGACGAGTATACTCGTCATTAGTCGTAAAGGGGTTAATAAGAGTCAAAAGACTTGAGTAGAAATGAGTGAACTTAGATTGAACATGTTAATCAATTTCAAATTCGGCAAGAACATGGTTTATTCGATTCAATCAGTTGTAACCCAAACACTTTCCCCAAATGTGAAACTTAAAATGGCCCTAACACTTTACCTGTATATTTGGGGCCAAAACGCTTGCTGTAAGGAATGTTCCCAATCATCAAGCCTACCAGCTTGTATTAAGCTGTAGAATTTTGGGGAATTTTTGTAAGCTTCCTGGAGTTTGCAGGTCTTGTGTGTCTGATTTTTGAAACATTGCCAGATATGGCAGCAGCGGGAAAGTCCATGAAGCTTAGGGTGGCTTCACATTAGCGTTCCCCTCCGCAGCGTTCTGCGGAGGGGAATCGCCATGTGTGCGCAGCGGCCGCCAGCTCCTATCTTTATAATGGGAGCACGGTGAATGGGTGCGCACAGTCATGCGCAGTCAAGCGCAGCACCGTGCGCACATATCACATATGGGAGTGAATGGGTGCGCACGGTCATGCGCTGTCAAGCGCAGCACCGTGCGCTCCCATTATAAAGATAGGAGCTGGCGGCCGCTGTGGTCACATTGCGGATCCCCTCCGCAGAACGCTGCGGAGGCGTCCGCAAATGTGAACCCAGCCTTACAATGTCCTTACACATTAGTTTAAGAGAGCTTCATATTTTTAATGGAGTCTTTTATGAATTTTTTAATTCATATTATTATTACATTTTTTTTTTGGAGAGCAAACTTTTATTATTGCAGAGGGTCACCAGCATGTGAGGCCATCTGTTCTACATTTATGTTCAAACAATATATAAAAGAATAGAATATGGCCATTATATGTTTCATCTTATAGGTCTGCTCACACTGATGAAACCCCATAGTATGACTATTGCTTCTTAAAAATATGCAACCACTATTTAATGTCAAAATAATATTACTAATATTAATATGTATTCCTTTATATAGCGCTATTAATTCCATAACTCTTTAAATACATTTACAACACTGTCACCATTGGGGCTCACATTTCATGTATAATGCATATTAATGTTGTCCTCCTGGCATTCCAGAAGTGCACAGTGCCCAGGAGCCTTATTCAGCATTCCAGATGAATTGATGGTGAATGGTGACCTGAATAAACTTATTGATTTTCATCATTATATTTCCTACAAAGATGTCATGCTTCAATAATTGTTGCAACTAAGTAACAGCAACCCAGTTTATATACATTGTGGCCTGACATACAGAGGTTAATTAACAGCTAGACATTAGGCAACAATAGTGTGCAAACATTAAACTCCAGTACTGGTTGCTCAGGTCTGAATTGTGGCACTCAATGCAAGAGGTGGGCCCCTTCGGGAAAGCAAATAAACACACCCAAAAGCTTTGGAACTTTAACAGCGTCTCACGCCATCTTACCTCTGTCTGCATTCCCAGTGGCATGCAGGCAGGTACACTGCAATTTGCACTGCAGTCATTTGTTTATGGATCCTCTACAAAGCATATCTGACCTGGACTTAGAGGATATAATCTACCTAACAACCTCAGGGGCAGATGATGGGTCGGCTGAACCAGACCCATCATGGAGAGGAGATGGAGAGTTAGACCTTTATCAGCTGGAGCTCCACTGCATTTCCTAATTTGGGCATCATCTGTAATGAGGTGCAGATCCAATCCTGGGTTCCTATCCCTCTGCGCACGCTGCCTAGATACCCGGTGTTTATCATAGTTACCAGTGACCTCCCTGCTTAGCGCTGGCAACCATGATAAACACCGGGTATCTAGACAGCGCGCGCTGCCTAGATACCCGGTGTTTACCATGGTTACCAGCCTGTGAGATCGCTGATCGCTGGTCTCTCACTGTCACATGCAGCGATGCGTGCTGACCAGCGGGAGATCAATGATCAAAAAATGACCCAGAGCTCTTTGTAACGATCAGCGATCTCACAGCAGGGGCCTGATCGCTGCTAAGTGACACACTTAGCGAGATCGTTAGTGAGATCGCTGTTATGTCACAAAACCTGTGACGTTACAACAATCTCGCTAATGATCTTGTAATGTGTGATGGGGGCTTTACCTGCAACCTGTTTGCTTGTAATCAGTGTGTGTGCATAAAAGCTGAGTAAATCTCTGGGATCCAGACAGACTCTTGCATCTTTTCTCCAGTCACTGACATTTTTGGATTGTGAGTCATGAGGAAAGCAAAATAATTGTCAATGGATCTATGGGAAAAGATAGTTGAACTGTATTAAACATGAAAGGGATACAAAAAATTATCCAAACAATTGATAATGCCAGTCAGCGGTTTCCAAACTGTGATTAGCAAAAGTAAAATCAGGGGCTCTTTAAAAACCAAACCACTATCACATAGACCAACAAAAATGTTGGCCACACCTGCTAGGAAAATCTTTTACAGAGACAAGCCTCCAAACTTCTTGAACAAGGTAATTTGGAGTGATGAGACCAAAATCAAACTTTTTGGCCACAACCATAAATGTTATATTTGGTGAAGTGTCAGCAAAGCCTATGATAAAAAGACATTATTCCTACTGTAAAACACAGAGGAGGATCACTGATGATGTGGGAATGAGTGCGCTACAAAGGCACAGGAAACTTGGTCAAAGTTGAAGGAAAGATAAACAGTATGTTATCAACAAACATTGGAGGCAAATTTGCACTCATCAGCCCGGAAGCTGTGGATGGGATGTACTTGGACGTTCCAAAGTGGCAACGATTGAAAACACAAGGCCAAGTTGACCTGTCATTGGCTACAGTAGAACAAAGTGAAGGTTCTGGAGTGGCCATCTCAGTCTCCAGACCTCATTATCATTGAGCCACTCTGGGAAGAAATCAAGCGCGCAGTTCATGCAAGAAAGCCCAGGAATTTACAGGAACTGGAGGCTTTTTGCTGAGAAGAATAGGCAGATTTACCATATGAGAAAATAAAGAGCCTCATCCACAACTACCACTAAAGACTTCAAGCTGTCAGTGATGTTAGAGGAGAAATACATGGTATTCAGAACTGGGGTATGTGAATTTTTGATCAGGGTCATTTGGATGTTTTTGGTGGTGATTATAATTTAACGCCTTAACGACAGTCGTACGTCTCTAGACGTCAGGCTGTCGTTACCCGGTGTTTGAAGTGAGTTCCGGCGTGGAGCTCACTTCAAACCTCCGACATCTCAGCTGATCTCACTAGCTGAGATGTTTGACTAACAGCACCAATCGGTCCCGCCATCCGATCGGTGCTTTTAACCCCTTAGATCCCGCCATCAATCTCTGAGAGCAGGATCTAAGGGTGCCGGAGCGGGCAGCGCGCGGTTACCGGGCTCCAGGGGAGATCTCGCGATAACATTGCGAGATCTCCCATGCTGATGTGACAGGCCAGGGGCTGCCAACCACAACAGGTCCGCAATTCTGACACATACAGAGGAGCTGCAGCTCATCTGTATGTGTCAGAAGCGATCGGACTGTGCAGCTGCATGCCTCTCACAGGGGCTGTGTAAAAGTAAGAATCAATAAGCAAATAAAGTTTTTACAAAGTTGAAAAAAAAACAAAAAACATAAAAGTTCAAATCACCCCCCTTTTCTCCCATCCACAATAAAAGTATTAAAAAAATAAATAAATACACATATTTGGTATCGCCGTGTTCAGAATCGCCTGATCTATCAATATAAAGAATCAAATAATGAGAGCTGTAAACTGCGTAGCGCACAAAAAGGTTCAAACGCCAAAATTACGTTTTTTGGTCGCTGCAACAATGCTAAAAAATGCAATAACGGGCGATCAAAACAGCGCATCCACTCAAGTATGGTATCATTAAAAACGTCAGCTTGAGACGCAAAAAATAAGCTGTCACCCAGCCCCAGATCCCGAAAAATGAGGACGCTACGGATCGCAGAACATGGCGCAAAAAGTGCAATGTTTTTTTTCTTCATGCTTTTGAATTTTTTTCCACCACCTAGATACCAGTAAAGGTATACATGTTTGGTATCTACAAACTCGTACTGACCCGACGCATCACAACGTCATGTTAGTTTTACCATATAGTGAAAACGGCGACTAAAAAACCCAAAAAACTAACGTGTAATTGCACTTTTTTTGCAATTTCACTGCACTTGGAATTTATTTGCAATTTCTCGGTACATTATATGGTAAAATAAATAATTGCATCTGAAAGTACAACTCGTCCCGCAAAAAACAAGCCATCATATGTCTATGTCGACAGAAAAATAGAAAAGTTATGGCTCTTGGAAGCCGAGGAGCGAAAAAACGAAAATGAAAAATTACAAATTTCTTCATCACTAAGGGGTTAAAAATGGAAAACACAGTAGTTTGACAATAAATGCCTTCTCCCAACCACTAACCATGAGTGAAAAAAAGTTTTTGTGTTATCATTCATATTCTCTGAAAGAAGGCCAATAAATAAATAAAAATCTGCCGGGGTATGTAAACTTTTGAGCACAACTGTATACTGTATGTGTTGATGACTGGAATTAAGTATAAAAAATAAAAATAACACTTGATTAAAAAATATACATTGAATGAACCATATATTAAAATAAATTGAAATAGACTAAACCAACATTTATGATAACCTCGACTATGAATGAAGAATAAAAGAATATGCAAAACACAAAAATGGATGTAAAAATAACAAGACATAAAAAGGACAGACACGGTATCCTAATAAAACAATAAAACCATGAAAATGGTGAAATTGTTAATTAAAACCTTATTTTAATGATGAAATGGGGAGCTGGGTCATAGAGAAGAGAGAGAAGCTGTGAGAGGCGGAGATAGATATAGGTCCCCTATCCCTGTCTCCTACACCCGGTGGTCCAGGAGACCTCACTACAATAATATCCTGTTTCTTACTCCTCTCTGAGAGTATTGAGGCAGGAGATGCTTTGGGTGGTGGAGATCTGTATTATGGGACCTGCAAGGACCTGCAGTGATGTGGATCCTGTCAAGTGACTTCCGGGAACCAGTGTTCAGTGTGGACCGGCGGTCTTCAGCGGGCATTCACCATCCAGGCTCTATCCGGTGTTGAGCAAGGGTGCACAACCCTGTAAGGTTAGTGGGTTCCCTTATTGTACACTTTGCTCCACTGGACCACCAGGTTTAATTTTATTTTACTTTTGCATTTTGACCAAAGAATGACTTTTGAAACTTTTTCTTTTGAGTTTTTCATTGTCCTTGAACAAGGCATGTGTTTTTGTTAAAGTTCTTCTAAAATTTTGCTCCATTTCCGCTTCCCCCTACTGGGCATTCATGCAGCCTTTGGGGTCCAACTGAAAGATCTTCAAGGATTCTGCCCTTTATTGTCTCTACACCGCTTTAACAATCTGTGTGCTGCTGCTGATGCCTGTGAGACTTTCATTATATGTATATACTATGTATATTGTTAAGTTGTTTGAGACTGATAGTCTGTGTGAGTATATAGTAACATTTTTTTGAGTTCACTATTTTTGTGCTGGACTGTTTCTGAAAACAGATGCTTTCATACTGTCTTACAGAGACTGGTGAACAAGCTTTAGGCCTCTGGCCAGAAGGTGTGAGGTATAGAACTACAAAACACTAAATCCACTCCAGTAGAACAGGATTGGCCAATTGCAGTTATCAAGTGCCGCAAAGAGTGCATGTTTTCATGATTTCCCTAGCATTTCACAAGGTGCTGGACTTATCCATCACCTTTGCAGGTAATGAAATTGGCACGTGTACAATGCTAAGGAAATCCAGAAAACTTGCACTGTTTTCAGACCTTGGGGACTGTAGTTGGCTATATAGGAAATACAGGATAGAATACTATTGCGGTCAGTATAAAACACTATCAAAAACCACCAACAGCAGATATTACAAAAATTACCCTGAGTCACTAAGACTTGGCAAAAGCTATATATGCAGACTTCTATAAATCAAATGCCAGCAGAACTGGAAATAACATAATAGTGAATGGTAAAATTCCTAGGAAGAAAACTTCCTATCTGAGAGCAGATAAACAAATATACAAACTAAAGTGCAAACCCACAGCTCAGAATATGGCAAAACATAAGCAGATCCTTAAGCACACAAAAGTGTGCCACAAAATATCAAAAAACCATTCACTTATCTTGCAAAGATCTCCACAGAGCAGAAGAAACCAGAGAGATGTGAACTCCTCGAGGAACAAAAGACAACTGGCAAGGAATGATTCACTTCCAACCATTATATGCTCCAAGAACCAGATTGCCAATCCCCATCACCTGTGAAGCCCACACAGTCAGCTGCATCCCGAGCAACAACCACCGGTGGGAGCTCCAATGAATTCACAACAGTACCCCCCTCCTTGAGGAGGGGTCACCGGACCCTCAACAGAGGCCCCAGGCCCATCAGGATGAGCCAGATGAAAAGCACAAACTAAGTCAGGGGCATGAACACCCGAGGCAGAAATCCAAGAATTATCCTCCTGGCCATAACCCCACCATTTAGCGCAAACTTGGCCAAAGGCAAAAAGGCAACCCAATCATCCTGATCCGCAGACACAAAACATCTCAAATAAGTCTCCAAAATGTGATTAGTTCTCTCCATCTGACCATTAGACTGCGGATGAAACAGAGAAGAAAAAGACAAAGCCACACCCAGCTTAGCACAGAAAGACTTCCAAAACCGAGAAACAAACTGGGCACCCCTGTCAGACACAATCATTTCCGGAATACCATGCAAACGAACAGCATGCTGAAAAAACAATGGAACCAAGTCCAAAGAAGAAGGCAATTTAGCCAAAGGAACGAAATGAACCATCTTAGAAAACCGGTCACAAATAACCCAGATAACCATCATCCCCTGGGAAACAGGGAGGTCCGAAACAAAATCCATTGAAATATGCGTTCACTGCCGCTCAGGTACAGGTAAGGGCAAAAGCAATGCACTAGGACGGGAACTAAAAGGCTTGGCTTGTGCACAAGTCCCACAGGCCTGCACAAAAGAACGCACATCCCGAAGACAAAGAGGCCACCAAAAAGATCAACTGACCAAATTTCAGTACCAAAGATGCCTGGATGATTATCCAACACAGAACAATGAACCTCCGAAATCACTCTAGTAGTCCACGGGGCAGGAACAAACAATTTCTCCACAAGGCAGCGCTCAGGCTTATTCGCCTGAAATGCCTGAAGAGCAAGCCATAATTCGGGGGAAACAGCGGAAAGAACAATCCCCTCCTTCAGAATGCCGACAGGCTCCAAAGGTTCAAGAAAATCAGGCAAAAAACTGCAAGAGAGAGCATCGGCCTTAACATTCTTAGAACCAGGAAGATAGGAAACCACAAAATAAAAACGGGCAAAAAATAAAGACCACCGAGCCTGCCTAGGAGTCAGCCTCTTGGCAGACTCGAGATAAACCATATTCTTGTGATCAGTCAAGTCAACCACACGATGTTGAGCCCCCTCCAGCCAATTACTCCACTCCTCAAATGCCAAATTCATGGCCAGAAACTACCGATTGCTAATATAATTGTGTTCCGCCGGCGAAAATTTACGGGAAAAGAAGGCACAAGGGTGCATCACGGAACCAACAGGATCCCTCTGAGACAAGACGGCCCATGCACCAATCTCAGAAGCATCAATTTCCACCTGAAACAGAAGGGAAACATCCGGTTGGCGCAACACAGGAGCAGAAGTAAACCGTCTTTTAAGCTCCTGGAAGGCAAAAACGGTGCAGGAGACCAATGCTCCTCATCAGCACCCTTCTTAGTCAAATTGGTTAACGGCTTCACCACGCTGGAAAAATTGGTAATGAATTGACGATAAAAATTAGCAAAGCCCAAAAATTTTTGAAGACCCTTCACGGACGTGGACTGATCCCATTCATAAATAGCCTGAACGTTAACAGGATCCATCTCAATAGAAGAAGGAGACAAAATGAGCCCAACAAAGAAACCTTCTGGACACCAAAGCAACACTTAGACCCCTTAACATACAAAGCATTGTCATGCAGAATCCGAAAGACCAACCTGACTGGTTTCACATGAGAATCCCAATCATCAGAAAAATCAGGATATCATTCAAATATACAATCAAGAACTTGTCAATCAACTCCCAAATACGTCATGCATAAAGGACTATAAAACGGAAGGAGCATTAGCCAACCCAAAAGGCATCACGAGGTATTCAAAATGGCCTTCAGGCGTATTAAACGCTATTTTCCAATCGTGTCCCTGCTTGATATGAACCAGATTGTAGGCCCCCCTAAGGTCAATTTTTGTAAACCAACATGCCCCCTTAACCCTAGAAAACAAGTCAGAAATCAAAGGCAGAGGTACTGAAACTTGACTGTGATCTTATTTAAGAGGCGATAATTAATACAGGGTCTCAGGGAGCCATCTTTCTGGGCAACAAAAAAGAACCCCACCCCCAACGGCGAAGAAGAAGAGCGAATATGGCCCTTCTTCAAAGAATCCTTAATATAACTCCGCATGGCAGCATGTTCAGGCACAGACAAGTGGAAAAGTCGACCATTAGGAAACTTACAGCCTGGCACCAAATCAATAGCACAATCACACGCCCGATGTGGCGGAAGAAAACTGGACTTGGGTTCAGCAAAAACATCCTGAAAATCAGACAGAAACTCCAGAATCTCCTGGGGCGGAGATGATATAGACATCAAGGAAATGTCATCATGTACCCCCTTACAACACCAGCTAGTTACGAACATAGACTTCCAAACCAAAACAGGATTATGGGCCAGCACCACTGCATCATGCAGGTTATGCAAAACTAGAAATTTACAATCCTCCTGATGAGCTGGTGCTATGCGCATTGTCAAGTGCGTTCAAAACTGAGGTTTGTTCTGCGCAAGAGGTGTAGCGTCGATGCCCCTTAAAGGAATAAGATCCTGCAACGGCTGCATAGGGAAGCCACAACCACTAGAAAACTCAAAATCCATTAAATTTAAGGCGGCACCTGAATCCACAAATGCCAAAATAAAATGACGACAAGGAGCAAATCAGAGACAGAGATAATAACAACTTAGGTTGTATAGTACTGACAGTAAAGGAACCAGCAATCCTCCATGCCCGCTTGGGACAAACAGAGATGACATGGGAAGCATCACCACAGTAAAAACACAACTTATTAAGGCGTCTAAGTCCTTGTCGGTCAGTGAGAGATAGAATCCTATCACACTGCATCGGCTCAGGAATCTGCTCTGAGGATGACAGTCCAGAGCGAACCGCTCGGTGCTCCCGCAGACTCCTATCTATCTGAATGGCCAGAGACATAGAATCGTTCAAAACCGCAGGCATGGGAAACCCCACCAAAACATCCTTAACAGCGTCAGAAAGACCTTTTATGAAAAGCACAGCCAAAGCATCATCATTCCATTTAGTCAGCACAGACCATTTCCTGAATTTCTGACAATACATTTCCGCTGCCTCCTGACCCTGAGACAGGGCCAACATGGTCTTCTCAGCTTGATCCACAAAGTCGGGTTCATCATAAATTAAACACAAGGCCTGAAAAAAGGAGTCCACATTAAGTAAAGCCGGATCCCCAGAGGTGAGAAAAAACGCCCAATCCCCGCAGCAGGGAGATAACTATTTTAACCTGCTGAACTGAATTACCAGAGGACCGAGGTCTCAGAGCAAAAAACAGTTTACAATTATTTCCAAAACTGGAGTCTGAACTATATACAGAGAAATTCCCTGTACCCTTGCAGCAAGCTCGTCTAAACGAGAAGCTAGTTCCTGGACCACTCATACTGGCACCAGACTCCACAGTCACCCAAAGAAAAAGAGGGAAGAAAGAAAAAAGAAACAACAGCCTCAACACTTCCCTTCTTCTGATATGCATGTATCACGATTTTAACTCTTTTGGCCAGTTGTACTGTTATGAACCGATGACTCAGGAGTAACATTCAGATTCCGTAGAAGTCGCTGTACTGACCGCAATCCCTGACTACACACTGCAACTAGAAGTAGTCGTGGGATGTAACTAACCAGACCCAGACACCTCTGCACAGACGGAGAAATAACTGCTCCTAAAGATGGATGTAGGAAAAACTATCTTGCCTCAGAACAGAACCCCAAAAGAATAGCAAGCCCCCCACAGATATTAACTGGGAAACAAGAGACGGAAAAACAAACACACGCAGAGTATAAGGTTTAGCAAAAGAGGCCACACTAGCTATATAGGAAAGACAGGATAGAATACTATTGAGGTCAGTATAAAACACTATCAAAAACCACCAACAGCAGATATTACAAAAATTACCCTGAGTCACTAAGACTCGGCAAAAGCTATATCTGCAGACTTCTATAAATCAAATGCCAGCAGAACTGGAAATAACAGATAATAGTGAATGGTAAAATTCCTAGGAAGAAAACTTTCTATCTGAGAGCAGATAACCAAATATACAAACTAAATAGCAAACCCACAGCTCAGAATAAGATAAAACATAAGCAGAACCTTAAGCACAGAAAAAGTGTGCCACAAAATATCAAAAAACCTTTCACTAATCTTGGAAAGATCTCCACAGAGCAGAAGAAACCAGAGAGATGTGAACTCCCCGAGGAACAAAAGACAACTGGCAAGGAATGATCCACTTCCAACCATGCTCCAAGAACCAGATTGCCAATCCCCATCACCTGTGAAGCCCACACAGTCAGCTGCATCCCGAGCAACAACCACCAGAGGGAGCCCCAATGAATTCACAACAGAGTAGTAGTCTTTACCTCCTGTGATGTTGTAGAAGCCCTCCGGGTGGCGAATAACTGAGACAGAGTCCAGATTAGCTTGAACAGTTCTTTACTGGTACCGGGCAGATGTTAAGGTACACAGTACAGTCTGGTTGAACAGTGTTGGTAGCCGCAGATCTTGGAAGACTTTCCAGAGTCTGGCAGTGGTGCCTTCAATATGGTGTTCCTGGTCATGTCCCTCTGTCTCTGTCTGTATTTTTCCTTCTTGAGCCAAGTCTTTAGTTCTCAGGGTCTGTTACCTAAAGTCTCTTACTTGTCGGTATGGTGCACCCAGTTGCAGGACCGATGTTGGGCTTCTTTAGGGGTGCTGTGGCTCCCTCGCATCGGCCCCTCAGCTTGCCTGTCTGCAGTTAGGGTTAGACCTTTTACTAGCTGCCTCGGCTCCGGTATGCCGGTGTTGACCTGGGCTTCCAGCTGGCTCCAACCAGTCTTGGAGTAACCTCCTTCAGAGTCTGGGTCACCCTTCTCCTAAGAGGCACCCTCCTGTTACAGCCGCAGGGTCCCCTGTGTCTACCTTTGCTGCTCTCCTCACACTGTCTGCCTGACACTATTGTCACTCGCTGTCTCCCTCTCTCTAGGCTCCAACCCCTGGGACTTACTAAATACCAGTCCCCTGTTTTAAAGTGTGGCCTACTGTATGGATGCAGGGTGCAGACTCTGTAGTGTCCTCCATATCCACGACACCTTCTGTTTGCTTGCCATAAGGGCGCCACACTTACATGACACAGATGCTGCTGCCATTTTTTATAAAACTACAATAAGAGCAGTGCTCAATTCGGCCGGCCCCTTCACACACAGCAAAACTCCAACAGACCAGCCTGACCAAAGAACTGAGACATGCCTCCAGGGTAGCTGAGCGGAGATGGAAGAGATCCAGTTGTGCTGAACACTTTGTTGTATGCAAGCAGTCCCTTGCCAACTTCAAATCCACATTCGCTGCCGCAAAGCAAACTTACTTATCATCTCTCATATCCTCCCTGTCTCACAATCCTAAACAGCTATTCCAAACTTTCACTTCTCTCCTCCGTCCCCCAGCACCTCCTCCCTCTCCTCTCATTTGTGCTGAAGACTTTGCCTCTTTCTTTAAGCAGAAAATTGATAACATCAGAGAAAGGTTTGGCCTGCAGCTGTTTGGCCTGCAGCTCCCTATGCCCCTCCTCATAACAGCTCAGCCCTGTTCTTTCAAAACCACCATTACAGAAAATCAGCTTTCCTCTCTTCTGTCAAGATCACATCTCACCACTTGTACGCTTGATCGGACCCCATCCCACCTCATCCCCAACCTTGTCGCAGTCTTCATCCCAACCCTAACATATCTCTTCAACCTTTTTCTTAGAAATGGTGTCTTCCACTCATCCTTCAAACATGCCTCAATCACACCAAACCTTAAAAAGTCCTCCCTCGATTCATCCTCTGTGTCAAACTATCGCCCGATATCATTTCTCCCTTTTGCCTCAAAATTGCTGGAACAGCATGTCCATTTTGAACCGTTTCCCCCACCTCTCCTCCTGCTCCCTCTTTGACCGGTTACAATCTGGCTTCCGACCGCATCGCTCTACTGAAACTGCCCTAGCTAAAGTTACCAATGACCTACTAACTGCCAAGAGAAAGCGACACTACTCTGTCTTCCTCGTCCTAGACCTGTCTTCTGCCTTAGACACTGTAGACCATTCCCTCCTGTTACAGATTCTCTCATCTCTTGGAATCAGAGAGATGGCCCCGTCCTGGATCTTGTTGTATCTAACAGACCGGACATTCAGTGTCTCCCTCTCCCACACCACCTCCTCACTTCGCCCCCTGTCCCTTGGTGTTCCCCAAGGCTCAGTTCTAGGACCCTTACTCTTCTCCATCTACACTTTTGGCTTGGGTCAGCTCATAGAATCCAATGGTTTGGAGTATCATCTCTACACTGATGACACACAGATCTACCTCTCTGGACCTGACATCCCACCCTTACTAATCAAAATACCACAATGTCTCTCTGCTATTTTATCTTTTTTTTCTGCTCGATTTCTAAAGCTGAAAGGACAAAACAGAGATGAGGGAAAGATGATGAATTCTGTTTTGTCCTTTCAGCTTTAGAAATCGAGCAGAAAAGAAAGATAAAATAGCAGAGAGACATTGTGGTATTTTGATTAGTAAGGGTGGGATGTCAGGTCCAGAGAGGTAGATCTGTGTGTCATCAGTGTAGAGATGATATTCCAAACCATTGGATTCTATGAGCTGACCCAAGCCAAAAGTGTAGATGGAGAAGAGTAAGGGTCCTAGAACTGAGCCTTGGGGAACACCAAGGGACAGGGGGCGAAGTGAGGAGGTGGTGTGGGAGAGGGAGACACTGAATGTCCGGTCTGTTAGATACAACAAGATCCAGGACAGGGCCATCTCTCTGATTCCAAGAGATGAGAGAATCTGTAACAGGAGGGAATGGTCCCGCATGCATGGTGCCTTGGGGTGATCCTAAACTATGTCCTCTCTTTCAAGACACATATTCAAGCCCTTGCCACCTTCTGTCAACTCCAACTCAGAAATATTGCAAGGATTCATACATTCCTTTATCAAGAAACAGCAAAAACACTCATGCATGCATTATCATTTCACGACTCAACTATTGCAATTGTGGCGCTCCACCTGGTCAGGTGTCACAATTGGGGTACTGCACCCATAAATGAGTGTGCGGTAACCCCTGTCACAGTGGGAAAGCAGATGTCTGTGGGAGGCTCCCATCCTAGCACTCCCACACACCCACCTAGAATAGATGGTTTGGGCCCATACCCGGGGGGGGGGAGTTAGGGGAGGAAAGAGGACACACAGTGAGGTTTATTCGGCACTGAGAGAAGACGGAGCAAGGGGAGCCTCCGAGTGAGAAAAGGAGACTTCCAGGGAGGGGGCCTGGAGAGAGAGAACAGGCAGCCCAGACTGAAAGAGGGGACACCCCGAGCGTCCATACTCAGGGAGGGAACCCTGGTCCACTTTTCCTTGAGTGCCAGTTCCGAAGACGGTCATAGAGTCCATCCCCTGAGCCGAGAACACCAGAGGTCGGGGGTCTGTTTACCGGCCCCGACCTCCTGTCTGGCGGGATTAGTCACACCAGTATAACCCACCTGGGTCGAGTCCCAGAGCAGGAGAGAGAGAATGGAAGCCAGGATATTCAGAGCACCTCAACGGGCCTGGTATTAAGCAGGTGTGGCGCCCGGCAACGAGTGCGTCACAGGAGTGTATTGCATCCCAGACTGCAGATGTAATATTCTCTGACTAAGCAATGATATGGTTAAAACTCAGAGCTCCATACCCTACATGCACATCAGCATAGAGGGCCAATAAGGTCCTGGTGGGAGGAGTGTAGGAGTAGTGTGTTAGAGGAGAATGTAGGAGAAGGAGGAGAAGAAGGAAGTGGTCGGGAGGAACATAGGAGAGGGGGTTCTACACAGTTCCGTGCTGCCTCGCAGACCACCTACCGGTTGGCACCATTATCCGGTGCCTTAACAACCGGACCCTGGGCGAACATCTACGGGTCAAAATACACCCGCGCCCATCTACAACCGGATCACTGGTTCCGAAGCTAGAAAGTCGTTTATCACTGCTATGCAAACCAGGAGTGGAGGGACCGCTCTACAGGAGTACCCCACCGCCGCCGCAAACAGAGCCGTCTTACCAGCAGAGTACCCACAAAAAGGACCCAGGCTACCCCTCACACCCAAACGTACACACTGGCAGGGATATTTAAGTAGTCCCTTGTACCCGAACTTGGCACACCTTGGCGACATTGGCAACTCACCTAGAATAAGTTAGAACGGGGGAACATCGCGGAGCTCGGAGACAACACCGGTCATCGCTAAGTCCACCCAGTCCGTTACCCGTTACCTGTATACCATGTATCACCTGCTGGTTACAGTAAAAGACCCTTTGCAGAGACTATTGGTGTGTGTGTTTCTTAAGAACCTTTTTACTCCGCATACAGTAAGTAACTGAGCTGCCTCACAACATCTTGTGCAGCTTCTGGCTCCGGGGACTCCCGCTCGTCCTGTGGGGAGCATCCCATCTTGCTGCATTACATCCGCCGGAGGCCCAAGCAGCGCCGATGAGATCACCGAAACTCCCGCAGCTTTACAGGAGCACCCCACCACCCGCCAATTCCAGTCGTCTAACCAGCGGTGTACCCACCAAGGGACCCCAGGCTCCCCAAAGCATCCGGAACATATACCCCGGAAAGGGCATTTAAGCAGCCTCCCTGTACCCGATCTGGTATTCCTGGGCGACAACGGCAATAATTAGATAGAATGGAGGAACACCGCAGATCTCTGAGGGACACCTATCACTGCTGAGTCCACCCAGTTCACTACCCGTCAACTGTATGCCATGTACTGCTTGCTGGTTACAGTAAATTACCCTTTACAGAGACTTACAGTGACCGTGCTTCCTTATGACTACGTCCGTCTGCACACAAGGTAACCGCAGCTGCCGCACAACATCTTTAGCAGCTCCAGCCTCCGGGGATCATCGCTTAGCCTGTGGGGAGCGTTCCATCTTGCTGCATTCCATCCCCCAGAGGCCCCGCAGCGTCGGTAAGATTTACCGAAATCACTCATAGGTGGCGTCACGACAAATTAACCCCTTAATCTGTTCCCACAAGACGTCTTCAACCTTTTGATCTGCACTCAACCGGGCCCCACTACCGGCAGGCGCGGTCCACCCATGACAAGGAGGAAGAAGCTACTGCCTGTCTAAACCGGAGTCCCGGCCACAGTGAGTCAGAAAATGGCGTCACGAACAGGATACGAGCAGGCCCGTTCCCTAACGGGTATAATATGCTTTAAACTGACTTTATTTCAACAATTTGGACTTTGTTCGTCCCTAAAAGAACTTTTTCCGCCTTTTCACCGAGGGCCAAGATGGCGTCCCCGCCATGAGGATCCGCCACGTGCAAGCCCAGAGGTGAGCCACCGCCCCTCTTCGTGGGAGGGCTAGAGGTAAAGGCGCCAAAATCATTGTCCGCCCTGATTGCTCGACCATGGGGGCGGACCAAAGACTTTTTCCCACAATTGAACTACAAAAACCCCCAAGGAAGTGGGAGTGTCACAGAACCTTCTTCACCAGCTCTTGACCAGAACGGTTACCGGTTGAACTGGTGTGGTTCTTCTACCAAGATGGCCAGCATGAAACTCCAAGACCTTATGCAACAGGTCGAGGCAGAGGCAAGAGCAGCCATAGCCCATCCCGGTCTGGGTCCTGTCCTTACTATCGACGGCAGCCCCGACTTTTGGCAAGAAGCTTTGCAAGACCTCCGAGTGCGGTTACTTGAGACTGTTGAATGGACAATTCGCAGCTGGAGCGCAGGCCTAGGCAGACGACTACATCATGCGATGCAGCAGAGCCGACCGGGTACAGCTACTCCAGGACCAGACGACGTCGCCAGTTTCTCCACAACCTCATCAACGCCCACCATCTGTCCAGCTTCGTCTCCGGAGCCTATAGACTGCGTCATTATACCGGAGACCACAGCTCTACCCGTTCCACTGCCTGAGACTGCAGCCGGACCGACTCCAGAGCCGGAGCCCATAACATGCTCCACCGAAGAAGACGACATATACCAGGTTCCCACTGAGGAACCCGCCAACAGTCATCTACCTCTAAAGACTGTCACCTGTTTCTCCCCTGAACCGGAGGCCTACTCTGCTACTACGGAGGTCTACCTGGTCACCGGGATCGAAACACCATTACCCGAGATAACAGAAGAAGATGCAGGCAGCCTGAAAGCCCTGCAGGACGACTCCGAGGAGGATTCTGCAGCACAGCCGCCCAGCTACCCAGAGGGATCCATTTCAACGTCTCCACCTGATGAGCAACCTGATGTGATCGTTGAGGGAGAGGAGGACGATAACGACGACGAGACCGACAGCATCGCTGAAGACCTCGACACCAGTTTTGCCTGGGGAGATACCGTGAATCCTTTGGCCGAGCCACCTGCTCGGATACGCTGGTCCAGAGCTGCTGTGGCGCCTTCCCCGGTGCCGTGCAACTGGGTGCCCATCCAGACTCCCCACCAAGCTCAAGCTGTTCAACAACCAGCACGTCGTAGTGACTTTATCCACCATCAACGCAGCTCCGACGAAGATGTACGTCGCATCCGAAGGCAGGAGTGGCACGCTCGTCTGCGCGCCAATATGCAAGCTCGCGCTGAAGCCTGCCGCCAACTTGCATTACCTGATGAACTCCGCAAGACCGGACGGGTGAGCACATTCAACCTATCCACCGATATAGATAAACAATAGTTACCATTGATGTTTGTACATTTTACAAAAAGGGGCTCAGGATAATTATGTAGTCCTGCTAATCAACCCTTATGGCAGACTCAAACACAACGTTTTATACAACCAGAAACCGAGTCTTTACTATGCTCAAACAATATGATTATTTATTTACAAAATTGCACTCAATTAAAAAATGCAAGTTTGGCTGAAGATACAGGCAGTGCATTGCACAGCGTGGTGTCACAGATAACATTTAGGTATTGCACTTAGCACATTGCACATTGCCACAATAATATTGCACGGGTCCCTATACAAAAGCATGATCATGACATGGTATATACAGGTAATAGTATAGTGTGGTATATACAAGTAATAACATAGTAAGGCCCAATCAGCCCCATATCAAACGCTTAAGGAGAGTGGTGCACACTTCTGGAGATGGAGGTTTAGGTGGTGGCTGTTCCTTTCTGCACTGCGTGCAGATACAAATTGGTATGCTCTTATGCATGTATATGAGTCAAAGTGTGCACCGCCCTCATAGGTAGATCCGGAGCAGGGCTGCAAACTGCTGCGGAGCTGACCACAATAGTCCTTCTCAGGACTAATCTCGGAGGATATAGGCAGGGTGATCCAGATCGGAGTCCAAGCTTTTCTGTGACCATTACAGTCACCAGACTGTTGTACTTACTAGCTTGATCCAGGTTAGGACATAGGGACTAAAATTCTCATCTCCTGTGACCATTAGAGTCACCAGACTGGTGTACGTACTACATTGAAACAGGTTAGAGACTAAAATCCTCATCTCCTGTGACCATTAGAGTCACCAGGCTGGTGTACGTACTACCTTGATACAGGTTAGGGACTAAAATCCTCATCTCCTGTGACCATTAGAGTCACCAGACTGGTGTACGTACTACCTTGAAACAGGTTAGAGACTAAAATCCTCATCTCCTGTGACCATTAGAGTCACCAGGCTGGTGTACGTACTACCTTGATACAGGTTAGGGACTAAAATCCTAATCTGTGACCATTAGAATCACCAGACTGGTGTACGTACTACCTTGATACAGGTTAGGGACTAAAATCCTAATCTCCTGTGATCTGAACAGTCACCAGACTGGTGTACGTCATACCTTGATACAGGTTAGGGCCTAAAATCCTAATCTCCTGTGATCTGAACAGTCACCAGACTGGTGTACGTACTACCTTGATACAGGTTAGGGACTAAAATCCTACTCTCCTGTGACCCTTGCATTCACCAGACTGGTGTACTTAATACCTTGATACAGGTTAGGGACTAAAATCCTACTCTCCTGTGACCATTGCATTCACCAGACTGGTGTACTTAATACCTTGATACAGGTTAGGGACTAAAATCCTACTCTCCTGTGATCTGAACAGTCACCAGACTGGTGTAAGTCATACCTTGATACAGGTTAGGGCCTAAAATCCTAATCTGTGACCATTAGAGTCACCAGACTGGTGTACTTAATACCTTGATACAGGTTAGGGCCTAAAATCCTAATCTCCTGTGATCTGAACAGTCACCAGACTGGTGTACGTCTAACCTTGATACAGGTTAGGGCCTAAAATCCTAATCTCCTGTGACCATTACAGTCACCAGACTGGTGTACGTACTACCTTGATACAGGTTAGGGACTAAAATCCGAATCTCCTGTGATCTGAGCAGTCACCAGACTGGTGTACGTGATACCTTGATACAGGTTAGGGCCTAAAATCCTAATCTCCTGTGATCTGAACAGTCACCAGACTGGTGTACGTCATACCTTGATACAGGTTAGGGCCTAAAATCCTAATCTCCTGTGATTTGAAAAGTCACCAGACTGGTGTACGTCATACCTTGATACAGGTTAGGGCCTAAAATCCTAATCTCCTGTGATCTGAACAGTCACCAGACTGGTGTACGTACTACCTTGATACAGGTTAGGGACTAAAATCCTACCTCCTGTGACCATTGCATTCACCAGACTGGTGTACTTAATACCTTGATACAGGTTAGGGACTAAAATCCTACTCTCCTGTGACCATTGCATTCACCAGACTGGTGTACGTCATACCTTGATACAGGTTAGGGACTAAAATCCGAATCTCCTGTGATCTGATCAGTCACCAGACTGGTGTACGTCATACCTTGATACAGGTTAGGGCCTAAAATCCTAATCTCCTGTGATCTGAACAGTCACCAGACTGGTGTACGTGATACCTTGATACAGGTTAGGGCCTAAAATCCTAATCTCCTGTGATCTGAACAGACACCAGACTGGTGTACGTCATACCTTGATACAGGTTAGGGACTAAAATCCGAATCCCCTGTGACCTCTACCGTCACCAGACAGTTGTCGCTCTATACAGGCAAAATGCGCAAGGGCGTTGGCAAGGATCAAGGAAGTGGACGTGATGGTGGTGCAGGCAGAGGCCGAGGTCGTGTGCAAGCACTAATTTCGCAACAACAAAGGGCCACATCTCCTCGCTCGCACGTCCTGTCCCAAATTCTTGGGGCCCGCAGCAGTACACCGCTGTTGAACCAAGACCAGTGTAAACAGGTTGTTACTTGGTTAGCGGATAATGCTTCAAGTCAGATGGGCACCTCCACAAACACCCTGTCTTCCACACGGTCAAGTGTCAGTAGCCGTGATACTGCACCGCACATTTCCCAACCTGATCCTCCTTCCTACCACCAGGCCGAGTACACGTCCATGGACATTACTGATCCCAGACTAGGACACTCGGAAGAGCTGTTCACGTATCCATTCGCAGAATCTGGCCTGTCGCCACCTACTCTTGAAGTGGGTGATGAGGAGATGGTATGTACAGATGCCCAAATATTTGAGCAGCCACGTTCTCACGAACGGAACGTTGGCAAAGTGTCTCAACAAGGGGTGGACGATGATGAGACACAATTGCCAGGAAGTCAGGAGGAGGATCAGGGTGCGGAAGAGGAAGACGACGTGGTGGATGATCCAGTAGCTGACCCAACATGGCAAGAGGATATGCAGAGCGAGGACAGCAGTGCACAGGGGGAGGGAGGCGTAGCATCCCAACAGGCAGTACGAAGCAGGGTTGCGTCCGCAGGCAGAAGGCAGGCAACCGTTCCCCGGAACAACAACACGACTCAAGGTGCCTGTGCAAATGTTCGGTCTTCCAGAGTCTGGGAGTTTTTTAAGTTGGCTCCAGAAGACTCTAAAAAGGCCATTTGCAACACCTGCCATGCCAGTATCAGCAGGGGTACGAAAACTAGCAGCCTGACCACCACCAGCATGATCAGGCACATGTCAGCCAAGCACCCGACTTTGTGGGAAGTACAACAGAGTCGAGGAGCGGTGCTTGCTGATGTCACTGCT
The DNA here is from genome assembly GCA_033576535.1 of Allobates femoralis. NCBI lineage: Eukaryota > Metazoa > Chordata > Amphibia > Anura > Aromobatidae > Allobates > Allobates femoralis. Next base: position 466,834,940 of record JARQOC010000003.1, read on the forward strand.
ACGTCTTCGCCTGTTGTGCGTGCGAGCCAATCCCCTGTCCATGCTGGCCGCGAACAAGCCTCCGGCCCTGCACCTGAAGTTGCCCACGCACAAATTACACCACCATCAAGCACGTCCTTGTCCCAGCGCAGCGTTCAATTATCCATTCAGCAAACATTTGAACGCAGGCGCAAATACGCTGCCAACGCCCCACATGCCACAGTCCTGAATGATCACATTTCGCGACTCATAGCGCTAGAAATGTTGCCTTTCCGGCTCGTGGAGACGGACGCATTCCGCGACCTGATGGCGGCTGCTGTCCCACGTTACTCGGTCCCCAGCCGCCACTGTTTCTCCAGATGTGCGGTCCCCGCATTGCATAACCACGTGTCCAACAGCATCACACGTGCCCTGAACAATGCCAAAGTCCACCTAACAACAGACACGTGGACAAGTGCTTGTGGGCAAGGCCGCTACATCTCCTTGACAGCACACTGGATTAATATTGTGGAGGCTGGGACCCAGTCTGAGCGAGGGTCGGAACACGTCCTTCCCACACCAAAGATAGCAGGCTCTACCTCTGTCAGGGTTTCACCGACACTCTACAGCTCCGGAATGTCATGCTCCTCAGCCTCCTCCTGCGCATCCTCATCCACTGTACCCTCCACACCAGTCCCAAGCTGGAAGCACTGCGGCACTGCCTCTGCAAAGCGGCAACAGGCTGTGCTGAAGCTAGTCTGCATAGCTGACAAACCCCACAATGCAGAAGAGGTGTGGACAGCTCTGAAACAGCAGGCAGATCACTGGCTCACGCCTCTGAACCTAAAGCCAGGAAAGGTCGTGTGTGACAATGGCCGGAACCTGGTGGCAGCTTTGAGGCGAGGCCAGCTGACGCATGTTCCATGCGTGGCCCATGTGCTCAACCTGGTGGTTCAGAGGTTTGTAAAGTCATACCCAGAGGTGTCTGACCTGCTGGTAAAAGTTCGCCATCTGTCTGCACATTTTGGCAAGTCACCTGCTGCTTCAGCCGGCCTTGCCGGCTTTAAGCGCCGTTTGCGTCTTCCAGCCCACAAACTGGTGTGTGATGTCCCCACGCGTTGTAATTCAACTCTGCACATGTTGGTCAGGATATGTGAGCAGAAGAGGGCAGTTGTGGACTACCTGCATCACCTAAGCCGTCGGGAAATGGGTCAAACTCCACACATAACACCTGAGGAGTGGAGATGGATGTCGGACCTATGTACCATCCTACAAAACTTTGAGGACTCCACCAAGATGGTGAGCGGCGATGACGCCATTATTAGCGTTACCATACCACTACTCTGCTGAAAATCAAAGAGGATGCATTGCAGGCCGAGCGTGATGACTTGGAGCAAGAAACAGTAGTGGGTGTGGGTGAAAACACACAGCCCAGCCTCATCTCATGACAACGTGCAGTGGAGGACTATGACGAGGAGGAGGAGGATGAAGACATGGAGCAACTCTCTGGCCAAATTGAGGATATGACATGCACACCAGTCATACCCTCGATTCAGCGTGGCTGGCCAGAGGACAGGGGAGATGAGGAGGAGGAGGAAGAGGACAGCATGTTCAGTCATCGTGTTGGTCTGGATACTGAAGTGATGGCTGTTAAGAGTCTGGCGCACATGGCTGACTTTATGGTAAGCTGCCTGGCTCGTGACCCTCGCGTTCAGAACATCTTGGCCAACAATCAGTACTGGTTGGCAACACTGTTAGACCCACGCTACAAGGAGAACTTTATGTCTCTCATTCCTGAGGCGGAGAGGTCAGCCAAAATGCAGCAGTTCCACAGGGCCATAGTCACGGAAGTAGGCAAATCATTACCCTCACAAAATGCTAGCGGCATAGGTCAGGATTCGGTGGACAACCAAGGTGTACGGCCGAGAGGGGCACAAGTCCAATCCGCCAGAGGTAGGGGAACTGTCTTTACGATGTGGGACAGTTTTCTCAGCCCCTCACGTACCACAGCCCCTGAGGTGCGGGGTAGTGCCACCAGAAATGCTAAGTTTGGGCAGATGCTGAAGGAGTACCTTGCAGATCGAACAACTGTACTGCGAGATTCCTCTGTGCCTTTCAATTATTGGGTCTCCAAGCTGGACACGTGGCATGAATTGGCTCTCTACGCCTTGGAAGTCCTGGCCTGCCCTGCCGCTAGCGTTTTATCAGAGCGTGTTTTCAGTGCTGCAGGTGGAATCATTACTGATAAACGCAACCACCTGTCAACTGAAAATGCTGACAGGCTGACTCTGATCAAGATGAACAAGGGTTGGATTGGGCCAGACTTCACCACACCACCAGCAAATGACAACTGAATGAAAATTTTGTTATGTGAATTTGCCATGTACCTCCATTCACCCATGGGTACACACTTCAGGACTTTGGCTAATCGCTGGACTGCTCCTCCTTCTCCTCATATGCCACCATGATGACCGTTACAATAGTTAGGCTGTTGTTTGAGGTATACCCGCAGTGGTAAATTTTTTCGCCCATTCTTTTAGAATGGGCATTACAACGACAGGAGACCCGCTCCTTTTCAATGGGAAAAATGTTTTGAGGCCCTCCTGCACGTCTCTATCCAGGAACAATGTGGAGCCTCCCAATTTTTGGCTGCCCTGGCCAAAGGGCTATACTACAATACACCCACTTGAGGTTTACAGGCCCTCCTGCATGTCTGTATCCAGGGTCCTTGTTGAACCTCCCAATTTTTGGCTGCCCTGCCAAAGGGCAATACTACAATACACCCACTTGAAGTTTACAGGCCCTCCTGCATGTCTGTATCCAGGGGCATTGTTGAACCTCCCAATTTTTGGCTGCCCTGCCAAAGGGCAATACTACAATACACCCACTTGAGGGTTACAGGCCCTACTACATGTCTGTATGCATGGCTCATTGTTGAACCTCCAAATTTTTGGCTGCCCTGGCCAAAGGGCTATACTACAATACACCCTCTTGAGGTTTACAGGCCCTCCTGCATGTCTGTATCCAGGGTCATTGTTGAACCTCCCAATTTTTGGCTGCCCTGCCAAAAGGCAATACTACAATACACCCACTTGAGGGTTACAGGCCCTACTACATGTCTGTATGCATGGGTCATTGTTGAACCTCCCAATTTTTGGCTGCCCTGGCCAAAGGGCTATACTACTATACACCCACTTCAGGTTTACAGGCCCTCCTGCATGTCTGTATCCAGGGGCATTGTTGAACCTCCCAATTTTTGGCTGCCCTGCCAAAGGCCTATACTACAATACACCCACTTGAGGTTTTGAGGCGTGGAGGAGCAGCTTTACAGGAGCACCCCACCACCCGCCAATTCCAGTCGTCTAACCAGCGGTGTACCCACCAAGGGACCCCAGGCTCCCCAAAGCATCCGGATCGTATACCCCGGATAGGGCATTTAAGCAGCCTCCCTGTACCCGATCTGGTATTCCTGGGCGACAACGGCAATAATTAGATAGAATGGAGGAACACCGCGGATCTCTGAGGGACACCTATCACTGCTGAGTCCACCCGGTCCACTACCCGTCAACTGTATGCCATGTACTGCTTGCTGGTTACAGTAAATTACCCGTTACAGAGACTTACAGTGTCCGTGCTTCCTTATGACTACCTCCGTCTGCACACAAGGTAACCACAGCTGCCGCACAGCATCTTCAGCAGCTCCAGCCTCTGGGGATCATCGCTTAGCCTGTGGGGAGCGTTCCATCTTGCTGCATTCCATCCCCCGGAGGCCCCGCAGCGTCGGTAAGATTTACCAAAATCACTCATAGGTGGCGTCACGACAAATTAACCCCTTAATCTGTTCCCACAAGACGTCTTCAACCTTTTGTCAAAATTAAAGAATGTCCACAGCACCACCTGGAGACGGTACTCACTGAGCACCTCACAGGACGCACGGCCTAAGCCAGGGAGATCCACCCGGCCATATCAACATCCAAGAAATAACAGAAGGACAGCGCCCAAGCTGGAAATCATAACAGCGTGTCTTTTATTCCATCCACCACAGCAGCACAACGTTTCGGTGACAACCTTTTTCAAGTGCATACATCCCACAAAACCAGAGTGACATTTATAGTGTATAACTCCACCCCCAGTAACATGGCTCCAATCAATGAGCAGTATATAATAAACAATGTTAAAAATCACCCATTCACTATACAGAGATCTACTATCTATACAGCATCAAATTGTAAACATGTATTGTAGTAAAGCCGCACATTAAATATACCCATCGCCAATGTCCTTGTTGTAGTAAAGCCCGGGGATAAACAGAGCGATAGTTGCGATGTATAGCCAATCGGAGTGAAGCATTGTCCATCGTCATAGAAACATCCGAGGTCGGCGTTTCTGCTCCAATCCGCGGTACTCATATCCGGTATTACATCGCGCATGCGTCGGCGTCCTCTCAGGATTGGACAATATCGCTGTCCTTCAAAGCAATGCCACAGTGACGTATTTCCGGAAGTCAGTATCCATAGCGATGTAGACGCTTCCTCACCTCCCGGCGCGTATAAGTCAGTATCCATAGCGATGTAAACGCTTCTTCACCTCCCGGCGCGTATAAGTATGAAACGCTCTATACACAGTCACAAGCAGCAATTCTTCAAAAGGACCCTACCACAGCACAGCCCACATTATAGTGACACATGTAGAGAGAACCTCATGGGGTATTTAGAGTTAGCTGCACATAAAGAAAAAGAAACATACAGCACAAACCCAAATAATAAATACTATGTGGACATTATCTACTTCCCCATTAGCTATAACCGCACATGTTTAAACAGGATACATACTTTATTATAATAGACCCAAAATAGAACCATTTTTCCAAAGATCACATGAATGCAGGGACAAGGTACAAAATCACCGCCCCCCATCCATGGGATCGATGCTTCCACATAAAAATAATCAAGGAAAAGATGTATCTGTCCCGAATGGGATGGTCATATATATGTTAATCGGCTTGCACCTAATGAACAAAGGATTCCCATTTACGTCATATATCACAATAACATATACGTTATACAATACCCTTATACATATGTGCCAATCTATAGATCCTCTCAAGTGCCATACAACATGTTCCAAGGGCGAAAGGGTTACTCCATGACACATGTTTACTCCTCCGTACAGTATGAATCTAAGGTGATATTAAGATAATAAAAACAATTATTATACATATGAAAAAGGACAAAAATCAACCCGACCCCAGTAGACACCCCCGCTGATCATAATCCACGTTCATGCCTTTTGGGGACAAGGTGTCAAGTTCAAAAATCCATTTCAACTCCCTTTTTTTCAATAGGGCCAGCCGGTCACCACCCCGTCTTAATGGGGGCACATCATCTATTACTCTGAACCTAAGCTGGTTCACCGTATGGCCCATAGCTTGAAAATGTCTAGGGACAGGTAATTCAGTCATGCCCGTTCGGATCGTACTCTTATGCTTCCCTATGCGGGCTTTTACCTCCATAGTCGTCTCCCTACATAGAGGAGACCACACGGGCAACAGATAGTATATACAACAAAATTGCTGTTACACGTAAATCTTTTCTTAATATCGTACCTCTTTCCCGAACTGTTTATCCCCGGGCTTTACTACAACAAGGACATTGGCGATGGGTATATTTAATGTGCGGCTTTACTACAATACATGTTTACAATTTGATGCTGTATAGATAGTAGATCTCTGTATAGTGAATGGGTGATTTTTAACATTGTTTATTATATACTGCTCATTGATTGGAGCCATGTTACTGGGGGTGGAGTTATACACTATAAATGTCACTCTGGTTTTGTGGGATGTATGCACTTGAAAAAGGTTGTCACCGAAACGTTGTGCTGCTGTGGTGGATGGAATAAAAGACACGCTGTTATGATTTCCAGCTTGGGCGCTGTCCTTCTGTTATTTCTTGGATGTCTTCAACCTTTTGATCTGCACTCAACCGGGCCCCACTACTGGCAGGCGCGGTCCACCCGTGACAAGGAGGAAGAAGCTACTGCCTGTCTAAACTGGAGTCCCCGCCACGGTGAGTCATATTTACTTTCCATTATTGCAGTCTGTTTCTTCACCTCTCAGACTATGGCATTATCAAAAACTGACAGCTACGTCTTCATGAGCACAGTGCCATAATTGTGCAAGAAATAGGGAACAATAACAAACATATGCCTTCAGTATAGTAAGTAAGCTGCTGAGGTGAGAATTTCATTTTAAAAGGTTTTTCTGCCATATATATTGTCTGACATTGAAATAGTGTTTTGGCAATTAAAACCTTTCTTCCATGGAGTGGAAAATATAAAGAATTGAATCAAGTAAAAAATGTAAGAGGCGTGGAATTTGTCTGACAGTAACAACCCCTTCAATCAGCTGAATCCTTACAGTGCCAGGCATCTAACCCACATCACTTTGATATTTCGTCCTGAGTATAGGCTATCAATATTAAAATTCCAGACAATCCAATATACTTTGTTACGTGTAAATCTGTTGTAGACACTATTCATTAAACAACATGAGTAACAACCTCACCAGCATAATGAGTCACATTAAACTCCTGAGAATAAAATTGCATTTTGAAAAATGAGGATATATTTGGCATATTTATTTTGTTTGAGAGCACATTCCATTTCTGACAACTTTACCTGTCCCAATACTAGACAATGGCATTACCTCTAACATTACATTTAACATCACCTGTAACTCATTGTACGTTATTCACAATGAGGTAGATACTTTTGGTAAGAATGAGCTTGCATAATAATAATAATAACAATAATAATTATAAACCAAGTCATTAAATTTCCAATGAAAAAGATATCATAACTTACAGGGGTTGTCCCACAAATAAAGTAGATTTAATCAATAGATCTTGAAATAATAAATTCCACAATTGGATCTATCAAAAAGTGTTTCTTGTGCTCAGATAATCTTATGAATGTTAGTCACCGGTAACATATATATTTATTTAGCAAAGAGATAAAAGCGTTAAGGTAGACAAGGTACTGGATACTGGTTATTGGTAGTTAAAGCTGACAAAACCCAAACACTAGAACTATAACATAATGGCTAGCTCCTCTGTTGAGATTCTGTTTTTTCATGTGTTTTTTTTTTCCGTGAAAACCTTGTCTTAACTTCTTTGAACTGATTAGATCTAAGGAACCTGGACAGATAACATTGTAAGGCAGGCTTCACATTTGCGTACGGCACTGCAGAGTATGCAGCGCATATGCATATACAGTGCCGAACGCAAAGACTTTCAACTTTCATGTGAACGCAGCGGAGATTGTCTGCATGCATTCACACGAAAATGTGATTGTGAGCCACCCTGCCACCCAATCAGCAGCAGCGGCTAGGAGGCGGAGATCAGCGGCAGAGATCCCGTCTCTCCCACTCTCTCTCCCGTCGCTGCTGATCTCTTTCTCCCTGCCGCCGCCAGTTTAAAATAGTCGGCGGGAAAGCCAGCGGTGAAAACACTTTACCGCCGGCTTTCCCGCTCTGCTAATTCAAATGATCAGCTGATGTGACAGCATCAGCTGTTCATTTGAATAAGCAGAGCGGGAAAGCTGACTTCACAGCCGGCTTTCCCGCTGGCTATTTTAAACCAGCAGCAGTGGCTGCAGCAGGGAAGAAGAAAGAAGATGACAGAAGAAGAAAGATGAAGAAGAAAAAAGAAGAGGAAATTAGAAGAAAGAAGAAGAAGAAGAAGAAAGACGAAGAAAGACGAGGAAAGAAGAAGAAAGAAGAAGAAAGAAGAAGAAAGAAGAGGAAAGAAGAAGAAAGAAGAAAAAAGAAAGAAGAGGAAAGAAGATAACTGCGGGACAGGATTCACCTGTAGATGACCTCGGAGGAGGTCATCTTCCGCTGCGTCTGTGCGTTTGCCAGCAGATAGCAATGTGCACAGATTCACTTTCATTCATTGTTTGTGCGCAGCTGTCTGCATGCGAATAAAGTAAAAAAAGATAAATAGGGAGCGCACATAGGGCGTTATCGTCTTAATAAATAGTCCAGTCCCCCCAATCGGTGTGACTCACCTGCGGTGGTTGTGAGAGCCACAACAAACTGAGAGAGCCTGGTAATGGTCGCTGCAGGAGCCCACTGAAGATAAATGATTTCCACCGAAGAAAAAGCTGGGCTTTGTAGTCCGCGCTGACCTCAAGAAACTTCCAGTCCAGTAAAGGGTTAATCAGGTTCTGGTTTATTTGCCTACGCGTTTCGTGGCTTTAAATCTAGCCCTGATGAAGTGGCAGATTTAAAGCCACGAAACGCGTAGGCAAATAAACCAGAACCTGATTAACCCTTTACTGGACTGGAAGTTTCTTGAGGTCAGCGTGGACTACAAAGCCCAGCTTTTTCTTCGGTGGAAATGCGAATAAAATAAGCACACAGCTACGCACAAAAAATGCAACATGTTGTGTTCGGCATGTGCATGAATTTTTCGCAGCCAAACGCAAAAGCAGCTGAGCACAGGTACACACAGACACTATGCGTTCCTATGTTAAACATAGGAGCACATAGTGCCTGCATCTTGGTGCGCTGAGGAAAGCTGCGTTGATAGCGCACATCATGCGCAAATGTGAACCCAGCCTAATATGGTGCAGTATTGTGTTATTCTTTACATCCAGAACCCTGTTAGTTCAGATGGGTGACACATTTTTTAAACATGAGCTATACATTGCACATATTCTGCAACAAAGAGGCAAATGTTTTGTTTTGTGTCAGATCTTTAACGTTTTTTCGGTTTCCTTTAAAAGCAATGTTCGGAAGGATCTATACAGAGTCATTGTCGTTGTTCTGTGAAAATCCAGCTAGTTAGAAAAGGTGTTCCGGGATAAAGGACCTTCTCAAAACAGAAGAGACAAGGAAGATAACTCCAAGATGGCTCCAGGAAGAGTGAGTATAGATATATCAACCCTGGAACAGTTTGAAAAATACAGTAGATTCAACCCAGTACCTTCCACTAGCCCCAAAATTGCAGAATTGCTGTGGTCTGCTCTATTGGAGCAAATATGTTTACATGATAGTTGTTGTATAGATAAGCAATCAGTCTTAAACAAGGAAACACCTCCACATGCTTGCTAAACTAGTTTATATGTATGAGGAATCATTACCATATATACTCGCGTATGAGCCGAGTTTTTCAGCCCAAAAATTGGGCTGAAAAGTCTCCCCCTCGGCTTATACGCGAGTCAGTGCCTGTGCTGGCTGATGGGGGCCGAGATCGGGGGCTGGGGAGGCTGACAATAGAGCGGAAAGGTCACGTGGTGCCGCTCATATTATATTCATGATATGCACTGCATCCCCCGCCCATCAGTGGGGGGGGGGAGCAGTGCATATACAGTACCATTATACAGGCCCCCTTACAGTATGGGCGCCCCCCCTCACAGGATGGCCCCCGCATGCAGCGTTGCGCACATACATTACCTGGCTATCAGCAGTCACCCTCTGGCGGTGGTTCGCTGCTCCTGGCTCCAGGCTGCATCTTCATCTGTGTCTTCCTGCTTGTCACATGACCGGCCGTGGTCGCGATGACGTCATCGCGATGAGCCCCGGCCACAAGCAGGAAGCCGGAGAGTGACAGCTGATAGCCAGGTAATGTATGTGCGCAGCGCTGCATGCAGGGGCCATCCTGTGAGGGGGGGGCTGTATACTGTGAGGGGGACCTGTATACCATCACTGCTGGGCTGTATACTATGCCTGGGGACCTGTATACCATCACTGCTGGGCTGTATACTATGCTGGGGACCTGTATACCATCACTGCAGGGCTGTATACTATGCTGTGGACCTGTATACCATCACTGCTGGGGCTGTATACTGTGCTGGGGACCTGCTGCATACCATCACTGCTGGGGCTGTATACTATGCTGGGGACCTGCTGTATACCACACTGCTGGGGGCTGTATACCGGTGCTGTGGTCCACCCTCAGCTTATACGCGAGTCAATACGTTTTCCCAGATTTTGGGGGCAAAAGTAGGGGGGTATGTACAAATTCCCCAAATTTTATTGCCAATGTTGTCAATTTTGATCCACCAATTTGCAGAGAGATTGTGTCTTACAAACACAAATGACAAAGAATTTACAAAGTAATATTGATAGAGGAAAGCAGATTTGCATGATCTCAGATATTAGAGATGAAAACTAATTGTCGTGATAGTTTTGCTCAACTGACAATGCAAGGCAACAATTAGTGATACCACAATTATTCAACTGAATGTAGACCTTGATGCTAATTGTAAACTGATAGTTAGTATGCAGAATATCATCAGTGCTGGAGGCCTTCTTTTTGTCACTGAAACCAAGGCCAGATAGAGCCCCAAATTTTCCCTGTTCAATCCAAAAAGTGGGGCGAAATACAGTAGTGTGAAAAAGTGTTTGCCCCTGTCCTGATTTCTTATTCTTTACCATGTTTCTCACACTTAAAGGCCACGTTACACACACAGATATATTGGTCACAGATCTCTGGTTGCAGTGAAATCATGGACACATTGTTCCATTTTGTGGCTGTGTACAATGGAACAATGTGTCCATGAATTCACTGCAACCAGAGATCTGTGACCAATATATCTGTGTGTGTAATGGCCACTTTACACACACCAACTTATCTGTCCAACTTCTGAATAACTTACTGGTTGCAGTGAAATCATTGACACATTGTTCCATTGTACACAGCCACAAAATGGAGCAATGTGTCCATGATTTCACTGCAACCAGTAAGTTGTTCAGAAGTTGGACAGATAAGTTGGTGTGTGTAAAGTGGCCTTTACGTGGCCTTAAATGTTTCTGATAACCAAAGAAATTTAAAAACTAAACAAAGAAAACACAAGTAAAAACCAAATGCAGTTTGTCATCGAAAATCTTTATTGAGGAAAAAAAATCCAAACCTACAGGGTACTGTGTGAAAAGTAATCCCCCTGAAAACATATATTTTCTTTGGAAAGCTGAGTCCAATTTCCCTATCCACACTAAAGCCTGATTACTACCACACCAGTTCTCAATCAAGAAATTACTTAAAGAGGACCTGTCACCCCTCCCTGCCTCCTACTTGTATGTTCCTTCTCCGATATGTGTCTGCCACTGACTCCTCTTCTGCTGGGTCTGCCCTCCTCTACTCCTGCTCTGTGTGATGTCAGGAGCAGAAGAGAAGGGCAGACCTAGAAGGGGTGTGATAAAGACTGCAGGAGGAGGCGAGAGGGAGAGAAAGAGGACACCCAGGGGGGCTAGTAACTGTAGACCCCCAGTTCATTAACATACGAGCCTGTAAGGCTGGGTTGACATTGGCGTTCCCCTCCGCAGCGTTCTGCGGAGGGGAAGTGCCATGTGTGCGCAGCCAGCAGAAGCCCCTATCTTTATAATGAGAGCGCACGGTGCTGCGCTTGACTGCACATGACCGTGCGCTCCCATTCACTCCCATATGTGATTTGTACACAGGCGAATTCCTGCGCACAAATCACACACCAGGGACGCGACATGTTGCATTCCTAGTGCGGACGAGAGTGTGTGATTT